>VDFB02258458.1:0-15769 GCA_007258455.2 Sequoia sempervirens
ATTTTTTGACATTTTTTCAATTTTTTGATTTTTCAGATTTTTGGATAGTAGGGGGATGAAAATGGATAAGGATATGGATATGGATGAAGGCCTCAAGCATCAAGTTCTATACGAGGTATTAAGAGCCCATGTTCGAATCGACTTTTGTATGTTGGTACAACCTTATTGGGATAAATAGATTATGCATGAGGATGAATTAGGGGGATTTGATGGGGGAGATATGTAGGGTAATGGGTGGGATATTGAAAATGGTATGGATGGAATGATGGGGTGGATATGTGATGGGGAGATGTGTTCAGGACCAACATTGGCACATGTGGTGGTGGATGTGGAAAGATAATAGGATTAAGGGATGGAGAATGTGGGGATAATGGAGGAGATGGAATGGTGAATTTTGGGACATAAGGACCCAAAACAGACTTAGGAGATGAAAGGGGTGTATGATTAGCCTTGGGATTAGTGACTTTGGATGTTCTTATGGAGGCTTCATTTAATTGCATTGCATATTTTTTCTTTGGGATCCACATGGTTTTGATCTTTGCTTTGGTGGGCTTTTGTGGCCTATGGATTTGATTTAGATTTAAATTTTTCTTCTCTTCACCATGTCTTTTGGAGGGGACATGGGGAGCCTTAGATTCATGTGGATGTGTGGCTTTATGCATTTTTTCTTTAACAACCAAAGTGCTTTTAGTAGCAATGGGATGGGTGTGAGGAGATGGATGATGTGGAGCGACAAAGGTAGGAATATGGGGATTATGTGTAGACAGAGGATGTGCGGGTATGTGCCTTTGTTGATCCTAATTAGGGGACATGTGAGAGGGATGTTTATGATGGATGAAATGGATAGGTGATGAATGGATGAAAGGATGAGATGGAGGAGGTGATCTTGGGATATATGGGCCCAAAATAGACGTTGGACCTGGCAGAAACATGGGCATGGTAGATGGAGGGATGTAAGGACCCAAAATGGATGGAGCAGATGAAGGAGGAATATGGACGGTGGTTTTGAGGTGATACGATAGAGGAGGAGGGATGGCAACATATGATCTAGTGGGGCGATGGGAAGAGCCGATATTTCTTTTGGAAAAGGCTCGTTGAGGATGTCTAGAGGTGGTACCAACATCTTTGGGTGGTTCTTGAGGAAATAGGTCGAAGACTTTGCATGCTGAACTTGTTCTTTGACTTGGATGGGCTCTAAAATACCTTGCTCATGAGAGCCCTGAACCTTTTTCCTTGATAGTTCATTTTCTTGAGCATTGATCTAGGATAAGATTTGTGTGTTGTCTGAAAACATGATCTTGAGGAGTCCATTATAGGTGGAGGGATGATGGGTGGTAAATACACTATACTTTTCTTACGCAGGAGGCCATGGAAGGAGGCAGGAGGTACCGAGGGATATGCAAGTGGTGTGGGGATGGCATTTTTAGGCGATGATGGGGGATCATGAGAAGGAGATGATGGGATAGCAACATTAGGAGAGGGAGTAGGGGCCATGATAGGATCTGGATTTGTGGTAGTAGGCTCATGCGATGGAGATGGAGATGGAGATGGAGTGGTGGAAGCTTGAATGACAAGGGGATCATGGGATGGAATGGATGGGGGACTTTGATCTTGAGGTGGACTAGATGGGATGGTAGGATCTTGATCTAAAGAAGGGGATATGTTGGCATGCTTTGGATTAGACTCTTGGCATGACTCATCTGGTGTGGATGGCATGATAACAGAGTCTTGTTGGGACTCTTCAAGTGGGGAAGATGGAGGGATGGAAGATTCATGAGGTTCATTGGGATGGGTTTGGGCATCGTCGATGGTTTCAATGACTCTTGGAGTAGGAGGTGGATGTTCAATGGATTCAGTAGATGTGAAGGTAAGGGATGGGGACTTAGTAGATTTAGAAGATGTGATGGTAGGAGATGGGGGTTCAATAGATTCAGAGGATATGATGGTAGGGGATGTGATGGGTTCGATGGTTTGAGTGGTGCTAGGGGTGGTACCATCAATGATAGGTGTGGTAGGGAGAAGGGTCTCATCACTAGTGACCGTGGATGATGGATCTAGATGGCATGGTTCCATGACTTCAAGATGTGGAGTTGGGGATGGCTTCTTTGTAATGAGACCTTGGAGAACTTCTAAAATGAGAGACTTGCATATGGTTGGCTTGGCTAGGGTGGTAGAAATGGATGAGGGATTATGGATTGGTAGACTAGGGTTAGATGGAAGAATGGGATTGAATGTAGGACTATGAGTAGATGGGGGATTAGGATTGTATGGAGGACTAGGAGTAAATGGATGAATGGGATTGAATGTAGGGCTAGGAGTAGATGGAGGGCTAGGATTGGATGGAGGTTAAGGTAAGGATATTTGGGTGGTGGTGAATGGGGGGACATGGGTTATGGATTAGGACAAGAGGATATAGGTGGTGTAGTGGAAACCTTGAGAGAATTGGGGATGGATTATAATAAGGGTATTGGGATGATGGATTAGGATGAGGATATGTGGATGTAGGATTAAGGTAAAAGGGTGTGGATGTAGGATTAAGATAGGAAGGTACGAATGTAGGATTAGAGTGAGTAGATTGGCATGGAAGATTAGGGTAGTGGGCATATGTGGATGAAGGATTTAGATAGGAGGATGTGGATGGGGGTTTAGGATAGGGGTATTGATATGGTAGACTAGGATAAGAGGATGTGGGTGTTGGATAAGAGGACGATGTAGATGAAGGGTATGATGGATATGATGGATATCCCTTGTCAAAGGTAGTAGAAGCAACATGATTAGGCATGGACGAAGACATAACGGGATAACTCGAGGGGGTGATTGAATTTTGGAAAGTGGGTGGAGAAAGCTTACTAGCAATGATAGTGTCAAGGGGGCTATGTCATATTCCTCTTGATCAACAAGACTTTCATTATCATCATCAATGCAATTAGGGTTTCCCTTGACCACTATTGATGGAGGATAAGGATTCATGATGATGAAATCATAAGGAGGATGGATAAAAGATTTCAGATGGAGATGGATGAAAGCTCAAATTAGGATTTAATTCAAGCTCAGATTAGGATGATTGGCTGATGTGATGGGATTGATTTGGACGATCGACACTGAATCTGCTTCGAGATGGAAGCGGATTGATTAGGTCGAAGGTGATGTGATTGGATTGGATCAATCGATGACACTTAGGTCAATTTGGATAATAACCCGAGATGAAGTTCAAGGGATTTGGATGGGGGAAATGATTGATTGGATTGAGTAGACGAATGGTTGGATTAGGTAGATGATTGTATGAATTTGATTAAAGGACTAGATTAGTTTTATTGGAGAGGATCAGATGATTGGATGATGTTGATTGGATAGTTGTGATTGGATGAACCTAATAGGATTGGTGTGCTTGGATTGATTAGATGATTGGATGAATGTGATTAGAAGAATAGATTGGTTTGATTATATAAGGAGAAACAAAAGGTACCACTAGATAGAGCTCAAAAAATTAAGTAATTTTGGTTTTTGAACGAAGTTGATCCGATGCACGGTTTGTAAATGACAGCCCCGGGAAGTTATGGGCGTATCCACCCCGCGATGCGGGGCGTGGCTGCCCCAGGATGGCCAAATTATTGATAGGAGGAAATGGAAGGTACCACTGGATAGAGCTTGAAAAATTAAGCAATTTTTGTCTTTGGATGAAGTTGATCCGATGCACGGTTTGTAAATTACAACCCCAGAAAAATAGGGGCGTATCCACCCCACGATGTAGGGCGTGGCCACCTCGGGATGGTCAAATTCTTGATAGGAGAAAATGGAAGGTACCACTAGATAGAGCTTAAAAAATTAAGCAATTTTGGTTTTTGGACGAAGTCGATTCGACATACGGTTTGTAAATGACAGCCCCGGGAAGTTAGGGGCATAGTCGCCCTTCTGCAGCAAAAACAGAGGTGTAATTGCACTTCTATAATAAAACAGGGGCGTAATTGCACTTCTATAGTAAAACAGGGGTGTAATTGCACTTCTGCAGTAAAAACAGGGGTGTAATTATACTTATGCAGTAAAAATAGGGGCATAATTGCACTTCTGCAGTAAAATAGAGGCTTGGTTTGATGCAAATGACTATGGCAAGGACTTTAAAATGATAATGATAAGGCCAAATTGTCAAAAGTTCACTAGTTTCTCACAAGAAAACACTCTCAAGCAAATACATTTCTACGATTAGTGTTAAGGGTATGGCCAAAATGGTCTTAATCTAGGATGCACAAGGTATCTAGGGAGTCCTTGATATACTCTCGGTACGTGAGGCACAATCGTTAACACCAGCCCGTCACAAGCATGAGTCAGGAACCCCAGCGAGATACTAAAGGGCTCGGACCAACTCTTCACGTCTATCTAGGTATCACCCTAGCTTCGACGCTCCACCAATTACGATGTGACTGGATTGGGATACAGCTTTCGCTCTTCCCCCTTTGTATACCCCGCCGGTACGCGTGGTTGGAATCGTCCCTTGGGGTGATGAAATCCCCAAGCAGGTCCCACTATGAAGAAAGTACTAACCGCTTCCAACTACTCCTCAGGCTCACACGAAATGCAAGGGGAAAGCAGAAACAAGCTAATGCTCTCTTTGAGTAACACAAAAAGACAAGAACAGCAAGCAATGAATATTACTCCCTCTAATTAAGCTATGTTCTTAGATTAATACAAACAGCAAGGATAATTTAAAAAAGATTGAGCAAATGGATAGCCCTGCAAGCAAATATTAGATATTTTATCCCGCTTTCTCCATCAACTTCACAAGAATATGCTGCAAAAAGTTAGCACAAAACACAATGCGCCCCATGAACAATGTTAAATGAGAGAAATAGCAACCAACCGGGCCATGCTAATAATTTTACCCAGTATGAATCGCTAGCTAGAAACCAAGGGCACGCTTGCACTTTGTAGAGACCAGAGGGCACAATTACACTTCCGCAGCGACTGAAGAGGGCACAATTGCACTCGCTAGCAAAACAGAGTGTTAAATTGCACTCCGGGCAGTTGAATGTGGAGGGCACAATTGCACTTCCGCAGTGAAACCGTGAGGGCTTAAATTGCTGCACTCGTATGAATAGGAGGGCACAATTCTAATCTCAGAAATGTTAGTAAAAAAAGTAAATTTTCAAATTTCAAGAGGGCTATTAATTTCCGCAAAAAGCGCGTTGGCAAAAGTGGAAATTTCACCGTAAGCGATAAGCACGACTTCTAAAAATGTTGGTAAAAAAGTAAAAATTTCCAGCCTGTGGATGACACGCGACTTTTGGCAAGTAAAAAGTGTTAGTAAAAAGTAAAATTTCAGCCCAGGTGGACGCACACGCACTTCTGCAGAAAAGTGTTAGTAAAAAGTGAAATTTCAGCCCAGGTGGGCGCACACACACTTCTGCAGAAAAGTGTTAGTAAAAATTAAAATTTCAACCCAGGTGGGCGCACACGCACTTCTACAGAAAAGTGTTAGTAAAAAGTAAAATTTCAGCCCAGGTGGGTGCACACGCACTTCTGCAGAAAAGTGTTAGTAAAAATTAAAATTTCAGCCCAGGTGGGTGCACATGCCCTTCTGTAGAAAAGTGTTAGTAAAAATTGAAATTTCAGCCCAGGTGGGCGCACATGCCCTTCTGCAGAAAAGTGTTAGTAAAAATTGAAATTTCAGCCTAGGTGGGCGCACACGCCCTTCTGCAGAAAAGTGTTAGTAAAAATTGAAATTTCAGCCTAGGTGGGTGCACACGCACTTCTGCAGAAAAGTGTTAGTAAAAATTGAAATTTCAACCCAGGTGGCTTAATAACGCACTCGTAGAGAAAGCGTTAGTAAAAGTGAAATTTCAAACCTGTATGATTAATGCGACTCTGCTAAAAGTGTTAGTAAAATTAAAATTTCCAGCCCTAGTGAGCTTATTACGCACTCGCAGGCAAGTTAGTAAAATTAAAATTTCAGCCCAGGTGGGCGCACACGCACTTCTGCAGAAAAGTGTTAGTAAAAATTGAAATTTCAACCCAAGTGGGCACACACGCACTTCTGCAGAAAATTGTTAGTAAAAATTGAAATTTCAGCCCAGGTGAGCGCATACGCACTTCTGCAGAAAAGTGTTAGTAAAAATTAAAATTTTAGCCCAGTGGGCACACACGCACTTCTGCAGAAAAGTGTTAGTAAAAAAGTGAAGTTTCCAATGTGGGCGCACAAGCCCTTCTACAGAAAAGTTAGTAAAAATAATAATTTTCAGCCAATGTGGGCGCACACGCCCTTCTACAGAAAAGTTAGTAAAAACAAGTGAAGTTTAGCCAATGTGGATGCACACGCCCTTCTACAGAAAAGTTAGTTAAAAAAAGTGAAGTTCAGCTAATGTGGGCGCACATGCCCTTCTGCAGAAAAGTTAGTAAAAAAAAGTGATTTTCAGCTAATGTGGGCGCACACGCCCTTCTGCAGAAAAGTTAGTAAAAACAAGTGAAGTTCAGCCAATGTGGGCACACACGCCCTTCTGCAGAAAGTTAGTAAAAACAAGTGAAGTTCAGCCAATGTGGGCGCACATGCCCTTCTACAGAAAAGTGGGGCGTAGTTGCACTTCTGTAGCAAAAACAGGGGCGTAGTCGCCCTTCTGCGATGTGTTCCTGCAAAAACCTAAACAACAGTAAATATAAAGTATGGGAACCCATTTGTGGGTCTCATCGGGATGTGCCAGAAATGTATACCTTGGAATTTATCCTACTCTAAATGTGCAAAACAACTTAAAAATGTGAGTGATAAAATACCCAAGAACACCTCAAGATTAGCCAAAAGAGTGATAAACAATAAGGAAAATGGATAAAATAAGACACAAACGATTTCACCTTCCTTGCTATTGATTTCTCCTTGATTGGCCCTTGCTTGGGATGATTTGTGTGCTCCTTAGATAATGGCTTGAGTGACTAAATGTAAGATTAGATGTGCAATATGATCAATAGAGATGGCTAAATGATGGCAAAGGATTGAGGATGTAAATTAGCAACATGTAGTTATGAAAATTCAAAGTGTTCTAAAATGCCCTTGAAGAGGGGGTATTTATAGAGGATCTTGAATTTTCTAGAGAATTCAACAGTCAAGATTGCTCCAACAAGGTCAAGATGAAGGGCTATGGTGGGTTGAGAACCCACAAGCCCTCACATTTTGACATGTAGAGGGTGAAGTGGCCAAGGGGATATGAGATGGAGATGAGTTGTCAAAAAGGTACATGAGGTGGATAAAGGACATGCACCTTAGGGAGTGAGGAAATTTCCTTAAAAGGAGATTTCTTGTCCCCAAGTGGGAGTGAAAGAGACATTTGAGGAATTTTGGAATTCCTCAAAAATCTACATGGGAAAAGGAAAGGTGGTTGGGGATATAAATTTGAATTAAAAATTCACATTCTTAGAAGGATCTAGAGGATAAAAGGTGGGCTCCAAAAAGGTGGGACTTGGTCACATGTGGAGATTGTGACAAGTCCAAGGTTCTAGAAGCCTTGGAAGGACAAAATGTGAATTAAAAATTCACATGGGGAGGAGAGAGACATGGGATAAATAAAAAAAAATTAAAAATTCCTTGGGGGATGGGGAGAGTTGACTAAGATACTAATTAGGTTTAACTAATTAGTAATTAGAGGATAATTAGAGGTTAATTAGGATTAGAAGCCAACTTGCAAAAGTTGGAGGATGTGACACATCCTAATCAAGGATTAGGCATATGCACATTCTTAATGAAGAGATTAAGAGATGGATTAGGATTAGATGAAAATGACATGTGAGGAATATAATATTTATTTAATTCATTTGATGAAAAGAGGATTAAGGAGGGTAATGTATTTAATTATTAATTAAATACCTTAGGGATTTGGCAGAATTAAAGATATTAATTAAATAATAGTAATATTACTTAATTAACTTGGATAAGAGGATGTTTAGATGAAAGGGGATAAATTTGGATAAATTAAGTGTCCAAATTTGGATGTCTACAACGGGATAGGTGTTTTTTTATTTTTTTATTTTTTGTGATGTTTTTGTTGTTTTCAGGGGACTAACCTAGGGCCTTGGGGGCTCATCAAAGGTAAACCTTGCCTACGTTATACACACAGAGGCTCATAGTTTGCTTGGTTTTTTTAATGTTTTTGATCTAAGGGGAATGACCTATGGTTTTGAGGGATGTTTAAGCCTTGCCTACATTGTACACACGGAGACATTAAGAAAAATTTACATAAAAAATGGGCCTCCTAAGGAACTCTAAAAAAATAAAAATTATCCCATATAATACAAATTATTTAAATATAAAAAATATAAATTACTTAACTACATGAGTTAAGTGAGGACACACATTTCTATTATAATTACTTAAAAAACTGAAGTCTGTGATTTTTTAAAAGTGGTAACATATGTTTCTATTATAATTTATTAAAAAATTCAAGTTCACTTTCTTCATTTTTTTTTTTATTTAAAAATTCTTAAACTCAAGTTTGGTAACATATATTTCTATTATAATTTATTAAAAAAGTCATGCTCACTTTCTTTTCTTGATTATTTGTTTTTATTTAAAAAGTAGCAAAGTAAAAGTAACTTTAGATATTTTATTTTTTACTTAGTATTTTATTTTTTATATATATGATTTTATAGATTTAGATTTATTATGTTATCTATGTTTATTTAAATAAACACGTTTATAGGTTTTATAATAGTATATTTATATTTAAAAAAGTATGCTAAGGGATTTTTTTTTTCAATAGTCTCTTTGATTTTCTCATTTTATTTCATTTGCAATTTTTTTTGTTTTTAATTTTTAATTTTTTCCATAGTTTCGTGATTTTTTCCAACTTTTCCTCCTTCCAACAATTTCCAATTTATTTTTTGGTTTTATTTTATTTTTCCAATTTATTTTGGTTTTTTTAATTTATTCTAAATTTATTTGGTTCGTAGTTTTTGTGAGAACAATTTTTAATTTCTTTTTTTTTTTTTTCCATTTTTTTGTCTTTATTTTATTTTATTTTTGCTATATATTTACACGAAGATTGTAGAGTGCCTCTCAATGTAAATAGTGGTAAAGTATATTTTATTTTATACTTAATATTTTATTTTATATAAATTTTATATATTAAATCAAATTTCATATTATAGATTTAGATTTATTATTTTAAATATGTTTATAACAAGTTTAATAATTATGTCGATAGGCATTCTACAGGTGGAGATGAGAACACTCATTTTGTTTGTGTAAATATATAGAAAAAAAAAATAAAAATAAAAAACCAAAAAATAAATTAGAAAAAAAATAAAAACCAAAAAAGAAATTAGAAATGGTTGAAGCAAAAAAGTGGAGAAAATTAAAAAAATTATGAAACTAATAGAAACAAATTTTGAAAGTGGAAAAATAAAAATAAAATATAAATTAGAAAAGCTAAGGAAAACAAAAAGCATGGACAAAACTTGAGAAGATGTTTCTGCCATATTTAGATATATTTTTTAAAATATAAATATACTAGTTTTATTTTTGCATCACTTCATAAATGATTTTTATGATTTTTTAATGTTTTTTTAAATATATTTTTTTTCTTAAAGAGTAAAAATATATTTTTGAAAATATTAAAAAATTCTATAATAGAAATTAAGAATATAAATATAAAAAACAAAAAGAATATTTTATATTTAGAAAGATGAATGAGATAGAATAGGATATGTAGAGTTAAATTAACCATAATGAGTTAATTCACAAGATTTTAGAAAGTTTTATTTTATGAAATAAATAATTTTATTTTTATTTTGGATGATGTCACCATACAGGTTGATGTCATCTTTTAGTTGATTTTTGATAACTTAAAAATCTAATGATGTCATCCTTAGAAGGCCCATTTTTTATGTAAATTTCCCTTAATGCCGCATAGTTCAACCGTTTAACTTAAAGCATAAACTATTTTTGGATAAACAACATTGATAATCTGGATTGATATTCCACTTATGTGTCTAGAGGATATATTACGGGAAATTCACTTGAATTAGATGTAGGGATCAAAAAAATGTTGATGTCTTAGACTATTTGAGTGAAGGAATAACCCAACAATATTGATTTGTTTTTGATGTTTTTAAATATTTTTTATTTTTTTGTTGTTTTTCAAATGATTTTGTTTTTTTACTATTTTTTAGATGTTTTTGAGATTTGTGTTTTGACCATGATATGATGCTCAGATATCTAACCCATGACAAGTTTCAGAAAATTTCCCCTAGTTGAAGACAAGACTACTTTCCTAAATTAGTAACAAGTCATGATTGGATACATGTTTTATTATGAGACGAATGGGTGGATGTCGTGGATAGTACAAATAGATAATGATGTGGCCCTTATTCAAACATAGTGCCTGTTTGCTAGGTTTTCACTACGGTACCTGTTCTAGGAGCACCACAAAGTGGTTTTCACCAAAAGAACATTTTATTTCTCTTTACTATGTTTCTTGCTTTTTTTTAATTTTTTTTAATTTTTTATCCTTTTTTTTCTATTTTTTGGTTTTTACCCTTTTGCCTGGTGTGTAAGATGTTGACAACTTGGATTGATATTTCACTTTGTTTTTCTAGAGGATATGTTGCAGAAAATATTACTTGAATTAGTTGTGAGGTTCAAGCAACTGTTGATATCTTATAATTTTTGAGTGAAGGGATAATCCACATTGTTGGTATATTTGAAGGCTACCTTGGTAGTGTGTTGTTGGTACACCTTGTTGTTGGGTGAATTGTTTTGAAGGTTACCCTGGTGGTACGTCGACAAGTATACCTTGTTGTTGGGGAGAACTATTTTGAAGGCTACACTGATAGTGCGTTGGTGGGATACCTTGGTGTTGAGATGAACTATTTTGAAGGCTACCTTGATAGTGTCTTGGCAGATACCTTGTTGTTGGGACAATGCCTAGATCAAAACGTGAGCTAGAAGACATAGATCAAGATTTATTCTAAAATAAGGTGTATGTACTTTCCCCCAGTGTCTAGCAATATAGGTAATGGATTATCTTGTAATAGGATAACATGTTTCGATAGAGTATGCCTCGTTGGACAATGCCTTATGGATCAAATAATGTTGGATAAGATAGGATCAATGATAGTGACCCATGTCAAGATGTTTTCCATAAGCAAGTGTAAACTGTCCACCAAACATTTTTCAAGATCAAGGTAAGGTGGGTTTATTATGGATCAGCTGAGATGCTTCCACCTGAAATGGTGCACGTAGATGCACAATTCTACACATGACACATGTTTTCCAAGTTTTCACCATGATACTTGTCCAAAGCGCCACCATAGTGATTTTCACTAGAGGACAATTTTTCTCTTGACTATTTTCTTGAATTTTTTCTTGATTTTTCTAATGTCACATAAGACGCCTGTTTACCAAGTTTTCATTATGGTGACACTTTTTTTGCTCATGTTGAACCACCTAGTGGTGTTGATGTAGACATTACTGGTGCTGATATGGTTGTTTTTGTTGTCATGGCGTGCCAATGATATCCTTTTTGGAGGAGTTGTTTTGCTAAGACATGGGCACTTGAATGTAACCCCTAATAATTCTTATCCTCTTTGTTGATACCAGAGTTAGCTTTACCTTGATGTGCACATCATGATAGAGTTCCCTTAGAATCCTTATGATAAAGAGTTGCTACCAACACATGGTCAATGTGAGATTTGTATATCATGCATGGTGAAATGCGTTTAGGGATATAAGATTTAGATGGATTGGTTGACAATTTGGAACCTTTTATTTTCCAAACTTGGGATGATGAGAAATGATCGGTGGATATGGAGATTTGATTGGGACCAACGTCTTGATATACCTTGTAGGTCACTCTTGAAGCTTTCTTTTGAATTGCTGGACTTTTTTGATGGATGAACTTCCCTTTTTATTTTACCCCATAGTTTCTTTGAATAATGGAGTTTGATAGGGATGATTTTCTTTCTTTTTCTTTTGTATCCATTTGACTTTTGCTTGTCCAATTTTTTTTGCTGATTCTTTTGCTTCAATGACTTGTTTCATTCTTGGCTATAGCTTTTTCTCTTGTTGTTGGGCCCAATGAGAGGGTGTAAAAATATGTGGATGATGATTCATGACATGGATAGTTGTAGCATTGGTAATAATTTCATCATAAGGACTCTTCGTGCTCTCTATGTTGATGTTTGCATTAGATAAAGTTACTTCAATATTATAGAGGTATCCGTGATATGTTTAGATCCTTTATTACAGAATAACCAAGATATTGATGCTTAGGAGTTTCAATAATTTGTATTGGTTCTAGGATACCCTGTTTATGTAGGCCTAATCCTTTGTCTTGATAATGCATTTGTTGAAAACTTTTATTTGCCATAGGATATGATTTACCTTGAAAACAGGGTGATAATCCTTCTCTGCTCTTTTTTGGATCTTCAAATGTGATAGCTTCTTCATTGATAGGATGCTTCATATGTGGGATAACTTCCTGATTTATATTTTCAGCTCGATCCTGTGAAATATAAGATTTTGATGTTTCTTCAGGATATATCGGTACTTCTTTGACTATTGTATGCCCAATGCTTTGTTGCTCATGATTATTAATTATATTTTCTGATTTAAGATATTGTGCTCCATATTTTCATACTTGATGTATTCAATATTCCTAGAGGATGTTTCTAATTTCAATGCTTCTTCTTGATCAATTTTAGATATGCCTATATATTTTGTTGTGCTTTGATCATGTGTAAAGATGTTAAGAGTAGGTAAATTTTGTTTCTTGGTAATTTGATCAAGAGTATGAGACTCTTGTCTTGGATGAAGATCATCTACATGCTCATTAGGAGTAAGCATCTCATGGGTAGATGTAAGTGTGTTGGGTATATGGATTTGTTCTTCTTTTGGAAAACCTTGGATGTCTTGGAAGATATTTGCTAAGTCATTGTAGTATTTTGATGGTAAGGATTCTTGATCTTGATTTTTTGTGGTATTATCTTTGACATGCTTTGGATCACATTATTAACATGGATTAATTTCAAAGAAGGGATTGCCAATAAAGGATCCTAGGATTTTCTCAAAATGTAGGCATATGGGTGATAGCTCTTAGCCTAGATTTTTTTCATTGAGTATGTGTGGGATTAAGAGTCTCTCGATCACCAATATGTACTACTATGAGGTTGGATGTTGTCAATATATCTTGGAATAGATCATTGCTAGACTTGGGTGATTGATTTTGATCATGCTTGGGAATAACTTATTGATTTATGTCCTCTTGTTCATTGGATGATGTAGAGATTTCGTCAATGTGATCAATGATAGATAGCTCTTGATCATTTTTTTCAATTATTGAGTTTGAGATATTATCATTGTTGTCATTGGTAGATGACCCTTGAACATTAATAGCTATTTCTCCTTAATCAATAAGGTCTTGGATGAGATGTTTGAGTGTAGCACATATGTTCGTTGGGTGACCCTTTATTTTGTGGAACTCATATTATTTGTACTTGTTGTACCAATGAATTTTAAAGTTTGGTTCACCATAAGTTGGATTGTCATTGATTTTGAAAAGTTCCTATTGTACTCTTTCATGCATGATTACCTCTAAAGTCTCTCCCAAAGGGGTGAATTTCCTTTTTGTTTGGTAATTTTTCCTTTGTGGCTTTTCTTGATTGTTTTTCTCTTGATTTTATGGAACTCCTTGATACTGTGTTTAAGGTACATTTTGATATTGCACTTTAGGTACACCTTGGTGTTGCATAACTTCTTGATACTACGGATATTAGAAGTGTTGTTGATGTGGATATTGAGGTGTTTATGGAATGATGTCTATTTTTTTTGGATATGTAATGTTTTTCCCTTGAATAATTCATTGATGATATGTCATATTTCAATCTCATTTAATTTCCTCAATCTTTTCATAAATTTTATTCAGGGAAATATGATGTTCTGGACTTATTTCTTGATGGTGATTTTGAGACCCCTGATGTTGTGACCCTTGATAAGAGTGATTTGGGTAATAGATCGACATGTTTTTGGGATGTTTTGATACTCAACACCCTATCATAAGGTCACTTGGTTTATATCCTCATGGATCCCTTCCATTGTTTATGGTTTTTGTTGGTGGGATGCTAGTGTTATTCTTGTTTGTTTCCATATTCTTCATGTGTTGTGATCTTGTAGTT
Source organism: Sequoia sempervirens (assembly GCA_007258455.2). Classification (NCBI taxonomy): domain Eukaryota; kingdom Viridiplantae; phylum Streptophyta; class Pinopsida; order Cupressales; family Cupressaceae; genus Sequoia; species Sequoia sempervirens. The sequence continues at coordinate 14,149 of VDFB02258458.1, forward strand.
GTCATAAATAGCTTCCAAGCTTTTTTGACTGTTTTTGACGTAACTCCTAGTTTATGGACAATATTTAGCCTATTGGTGCAAAGTGTAGATAGAAAAAGTCATGCAAGAGCATCCAACAGTGTAGGGAGTTCTTTCACCACCCCAAAAAATTGTTTTTCCTTATTTTCTTTTGTTGTTTTGAGTTCCATGATGGAACTTAAGGGGTGTAAGATAGATAGAAGTCAAAAAAGGAGAAAAAATGGTCACTTACTATTTTTAGTAAGTTGGCCTAAATGGGCTCGTATGGACCTAAAAATTTACCCAAAGGAGTAGAGCTGAAAAACATTTCCAGTCACAAAAGAATCACCTCAATACCCTACATGGTTGGGAGAAATTAAAGCTTTCATCTTGAGAAATTTCTCTAATTCAGCTTCAAATTCAAATATAAAACTTTAGAGGCCCCAAAAAAACTTGAAAAGTGGACGAAACGACCTAAGGTGGGTTCACATGTTGTAGATCTCTTTGAGAGCTTTCCAACGATATGCAATAATAGCAAATCAGACGCTTGGATCAAAAGTTCTGGCCCTGCAAAGTTGCCCCTGTAAAAAGTGAATTTGATTAAAATTTCTTCCTAGGCCAGAAATCAAACGGCGAGACTTTTGGTGTTGAAACAAAAGGGAAAGTTGCACTTTCTAGAACATTCTAGGGCGATTATTGGGTAAAATAAAAAGCGATATGAGGGGGTTGTAGAAGGTGGCTCCATTAGTGCAAATTGTGGCTCTGAATAATAATTTTTCTTTTAAAATTGGTTTTGTTGTAATGAATCACGCCCAGAGGTTATAGCATGTAAATTTTGAATCTGTAATTTCATTTTTCTAAAAATAATTGAAAGTGGATTATTTTATGCCTCACATCTTCTGTGTTGTATCTATTGTTGTTCTATTTTGTATTTTGTGGGGTTTGGGTGGTTTTTCCCTCATCAAGTGGTATCAGAATAGGAGTTCTTGAGTGTGTAGATAGATCACTGAACGTGAGGTAGTTTACACCGGGACTTGTGGTTGTGGGTCTAAGAGAAAAGATGTCTCCATCAAGAAACCGTGGTGGAAGAAATGTTGGGGTAACAAAAGAGGGTTTTAGAGCCCTCCAACGACAAGTTCAAGCATTGCAAGAGGAGTTGTGTAGAGGAAATGATGTTAGAAGAAGAGATGAAAGTGAGGATGAGGCTGAAGATGAGGAGCCATTCAAAGAGGAAGCATAGGATATAATGGATCCTGGAGGAGTCAAACTAATTAGGTCCATTTTCAAGATTGGAAAGAGGTCGAAGATAGAAGTTTTTTATTTTTTTGGAAACCTAAATCTAGAAGAGTTGATCAATTGGATCAATGACATGGAAGAGTATTTTGAGTATGAGGAAATAGAAGACCCAGATAGGGTCAAATTTACAAAGGCTAAATTGAAATTCCATGCTAGCATATGGTGGAAAGAAATCCAATTGGAAATAAATAGAAGAGGAAAAGAGAAAATAACAAGATGGGATCAGATGGTGGAAAATTTGAAGAGACAGTTCATTCTTGGAGACTATGAGATGGATTTGTTGAAGAAGATGCAAGGGTTGAAACAGGAAAGAAAATCTATTAAGGAG
>VDFB02258459.1:0-77208 GCA_007258455.2 Sequoia sempervirens
AGAGAGTTTGAGTCCATGTGTAGTACCTACAGTACTAGCACTAAATAAGGATGGGGAATGGTGGATGTGTACAGATTCTAGAGCCATTAACAATATCACCATCAAGTATAGATTTCCCTTGTCGAGAATGGATGACATTATGGATTGTTTGACTGGAGATGAGTACTTCACGGAGATATATTTGAAGAGTTGATATCACCAGATCTAGATTAGAAAAGGAGATGAATGGAATACAACCTTTAAAATCAAGGAGGGCCTGTATAAGTGGTTAGTCATTCCTTTTGGGCTAACCAATGCACCGAGCACATTTATGCAGCTTATGAATGAGATATTGACAAAAAAAATAGGAAAATTTGTTATTGTTTATTTGGATGATATTTTGATTTTCAGTAAGAAATTGTAGGAGCACTTGATGCATTTCGAAGAGTTTCTGAGAAGCTAAGGGAGGAAAAGTTGATTAATTTGAAGAAATGAAGTTTTGTGAAGAGAGAGTTGGTGTATCTAGGATTTTTTGTCTCAGCAAAGGGTCTTAAAATGAATCTAGAAAAGGTGAGATATATCATTGAATGGCCTACCCTGAGGAGTGTTACAAAGGTAAGATCATTTCATGGTCTAGCAAGATTTTACAGAAATTTTATTAAGAATTTTAGTAGTATTTGTGCACCTCTAACTAAAGCAATGAGAGGGGATAAAAAAGAGTTTAAGTGGACTACAGGAGCAGCCAAAGGTTTTGATATGTTGAAGAAGATAGTTACAAAGCAACCTGTTTTGGCACTTCAAGATTTCAATAAGGTCTTTTAGGTAGATTTTGATATTGGTGGCACTGCCATAGGAGCTATTTTGGGTCAAGAAGGTAAGCCTATTACCTATTTTAGTGAGAAGTTGAATGATGCTAAGAAGAAATATTATATCTATGATCAAGAGTTGTATGCTATAGTTTAGGATTTAATGAAGAAATGGAGACACTATTTGTTGCCAAAATAATTTGTTTTATATACTGATCACCAAACTTTGTAGTATCTCAATAGTCAAGGTTAAATCAAAGGCACTTAAAATGGGTTGATTTTTTGCAGAGTTATACTTATGTTTTGAAGTGCAGGAGTGGAAGGTCAAATAGAGTTGTAGATGCCTTAAGTAGAAGGAAAATTTTTTTGATAGACATGAATATAGAGGTTGTTTAGTTCAATGAACTCAAGAGTTTGTATCCAGAAGATCCAGACTTTGCAGAAGCTTGGTAGGCTTGTTTAGAACCTATTACATTGGATAGGAAAATATAGCTAGATTTCTTAATCCAAGATGGGATGTTGTTTATAGGAAGTCAATTGTGCATTCCAAAGAGTTCAATGAGAGATAATCTAATCAAGGAGAAGCATAGTGGAGGATTGGCTAGAAATTTTAGTCGAGATAAGAAAATTGCTCTTGTTAGTGAGAATTATTATTAACCACAATTACAACAAGATGTGAAGAATTTTATACATAGTTGTAGCATATGTCAGATGGTGAAACGAACAAGTCAGAATATTGGATTGTATCAGCCATTGCCTATACTTGAGAGGCCATGGGAGGATATTAGCATGGATTTTGTTTTTGGCTTGTCAAGGACACGAAGAGGACATGATTCCACATTTGTGGTGGTGGATAGGTTCTCAAAGAGACACATTTTATTCCATTTCATAAGACCAATGATTATATTCATATTGTAGAGTTGCTTTTCAAAGAGGTGGTTAGACGTATAGTTTCAGACAGAGATACCAAATTTGTTGGTTATTTTTAGGACATTATGGAAGAATTTGAAGACAGATTTGAAGTTTAGTTCTGCACACCATCCACTAACTGATGGACAAATAGAGGTGATGAATAGGAGTTTGGATAGCCTACTAAGATTCCTAGTAGGAGATAAGCCCAATGGATGGGATCTGATTATACCACAAGAAGAATTTTCTTACAACAATTTTGTCAACAAGAGAATCGGTAATCACCATTCCATATTATGTATGGGAGTAATCCAAGAACTATTTCTGAACTCAGAAATAAGGATAAGGGGGAGAAGAGTAGTGTTGAGGTTGAATATTTTGCTGAGAACTTGAAGAATTTGCATGAAGAGGTGAGGAAACATATCAATAAAATGAACTCACAATATAAGGCTAAGGTAGATCAAAAAAGGAGGTATAAGGAGTTCCAGGTAGGAGATGAAGTCATGGTTCATTCATGAAAGGAGAGGTTTCCAATTGGTACATACAAATTAAAGATGAATAAGTTCGGACCACACAAGATCCTAGAAAAGAATGATTCAGGAAATGCATATGAGGTAGAGTTTCCTAATGGAATTCATATTTCACCTGTTTTTAACATCCTAGATTTAATAGAATAGCATAAAGGAGGAATTGATGAAGAAATAATGGAAGCACAATGGAATATTCCAACACCTACTTCAAAAAAGGAGAAGATAGAAGAAATTTTGGATAGTTGTGTGGGTAGAAGCATAAGAAATAGGAAATACACAAAGTACTTGGTGAAATGGAGAGGAAGACATGTTGAAGATTTATCATGGTTGTCTAAGGCTAAGGTTAACCATCTTGGTTTTTGTCTAACTCTTGAGAAGTGACAAGATAACTTTTCAAATTACCTTGGGTGTCTGATGCAAGAGCATCTAGTGGTGTAGGGAAATATGGCATCAGCAAAAAAAATAAAAAATCCTTACTTTCTTTTGTTGTTTTGAGCTCCATCATGGCACTTAAGGGATGTAAGACAGACATAATTCAAAAAAGGTGAAAAACGATCACTTACTATTTTTATTAAGTTAGCCTAAACGAGCTTGTATGGACCTAAAAATTTACTCAAAGGAGTAGAGATGGAAAAAAAATTTGGTCACAAAAGAATTACCTCAATACCCTATACATTTTGCGAGAAATTAAAGTTTCCATCTTGAGAAATTTATGCAATGCAACTTCAAATTCAAATATAAAACTTTAGAGGCCTTGAAATAGCTCAAAAAATGGATAATCTGAACTACAATCAATTTGTGTGTTGTTGATCTCTACGAGAGCTTTCCAATGATATGCAATAATAACAAATCAGACACCCAGATCAAAATTTATGGCCCCACGAAGTTTCCCCTCTAAAAAGTGAATTTCATTAAAATTTCTTCCTAGGCCAGAAATCAAACGTTGAGACTTTTGGCTCTAAAACAAAATAGAAAGTTGCACTTTTTAGAACATTCTAGGATATTTATTGGGTACAATAAAAAGGGATATGAGGGGGTTGTAGAAGGTGGCTCCATTAGTGCAGATTGTGGCTCTGAACAATAATTTTTCTTTCAGAATTGATTTTGTTGTAATTAATCAAGCCCATGAGGTTGTAGCATGTAAGTTTTGAATCTTTAATTTCATTTTTCTAAAAATAATTGAAAGTGGGTTATTTTTTGCCTCACATTTTCTGTGTCAGTATCTATTGTTGTTCTATTATTGTGTTTTGTGGGGTTTGGGCTGTGTTTCCCTCATCAAGTGGTATCAGAACAAGATTTCTTGAGTCTATAGATAGATCACCGAATTTGAGGCAGTTTACACCAAGACTTATGGTTGTGGGTCTATGAGAAAATATGCCTCCACGAAGAAACCGTGGTGGAAGAAATGTTGGGGTAATAGAAGAGGGTTTTAGAGCCCTACAGTGATAAGTTCAAGAACTACAAGAGGAGCTACATAGAGGACCTGATGTCAGAAGAAGAGATGAAAGTGAGGATGAGGCTAAAGATGAGGAGCCATTCAAAGAGGAAGCACAGGATGTAATGGATCCTAGAGAAGTCAGAATGATTAGGGCCATTTTCAAGATTAAAAAGAGGTCAAAGATAGAAGTTTCTAATTTTTCTTGAAACCTAAATTCAGAAGAGTTGATTGATTGGATCAATGACATGGAAGAGTATTTTGAGTATAAGGAAATAGAAGACCCAAATAGGGTCAAATTTACAAAGGCCAAATTGAAAGTCCATGCTAGCATATGGTGGAAAGAAGTCCAGTTGGAAAGAAATAGAAGAGGAAAAGAGGAAATAACAAGAAGGGATCAGATGTGGAAAAAATGAAGAGATAGTTCATTCCTGGAGACTATGAGTTGGATTTGTTGAAGAAGATGCAAGGGTTGAAATAAGCAAGAAAATCTATTAAGGAGAATATAGAAGAATTCTAATGATTCTTGATTAAAAAAGGTCATTCTAAGGCCAACAAGGAGAAAGTTGCTCGTTACATAAATTGGTTGAATCTGAGCATTCAAGAAGCGTTGAGTTTGGTAAGAATGTCTACCATTGAAGATGCATATCAGTTTTCTTTGAATCTAGAAGAAAAGTTGAATCGAAGATTTGAAAGCAAGCAAAGAGGTGGGGGTCGTGGTGGAAAGACTAGTGGATAGTCATATGGAGGTCAAAATGAAGATCAAAAGAATGGTGAAGGATCTAGTAGTAGCCAAAACTAGAGACCAAAGAGGAAGAGGAGGCTTTCATGGAACCTATTTCCAGTAGAATAACATAGAGCCTGTGAGTGTCCTCAATGTCAAGGAAGGACAAATAGAAGACCTGAGGGTAATGCACGAGCTGCACATGTAGATGAAGATGCTAAGTCTTCTCATTTTGAGGATGCAGAAAGAGGAGAGGTTCTTGTTACTAGAAGAGCCTTGTTAAATGAGGAGAAAGAACCAACTAAAAGGAAGAATTTTTTTTCCACCAGATGTGAGTGTGAAGGTAAGGTTTTCAATGTTATTATTGATGGAGGTAGTACTAATAACCTTATTTTAGAAGAGATGGTTAGTAAGTTATAGTTGGAGATAAGACATCTGAATCTATCCTAGATTGCTTAGTTGCAGAAGAACCATAAAGCTTTGGTAAATGAACAATGTCTAGTAAAGTTCAAGATTGGAAATTATCATGATGAGGTATTGTGTGATATTATTCCTATGGATGTTTGTCATATGTTGTTAGGAAGACTATGGCAGTTTGATTGGTGAACAATACATAACAGACATGCCAACACCTACTATTTCACAAAGGATGGAGTTTGTCATAAGTTGAAGCCCTTGAAAGAGGCTAAGAAAAAGGTGTGCAGTAATGAAAGAATTTGTTTAGTTGATGGAAGAAAGTTCCTAGAGGGTATGAGGCATGAGCATCTATGTTTTGCATTGATCCCTAGAGTTGATAAAGAAGATACTAATGAGGTACATGTAGAGGTTTCAATTTTTTTGAATGAGTTTCAAGCTATTATTTTTTATAATGCACCCAAAGGTTTTCCTTGTTAGAATTAGGTGTTGTACACCTTGCATAATGTTTGTAATGTTTTATTTATTTATTATGTGTGTCGTGCACCTAGGGGTTTTCTAGGTGAATGTGCATCACAAGATGTTATAATGTTGGGGCCACTTTGTTGTATGTAACATTGAGACATAATTGTAAAATGTAATTATTTAATATTGGGGAATAATAAAAAGATAATAAAGTACCCAATATTAAATGTGGGGTCACATGTTGTAGTATTTTGGGCACATGGTTTATGTAATACCACTTGGTGGTTTTGTGGGAGCTTGTTTCTATAAAAGCAACCACATGGGTAGTTGTTTAGGGTTGGATCAAAAGGTTGGTCAAGGTTGGACAGTTTACTGCAGGTTGAGCTTGTGCATGTGTGAGGGTTTGAAGCATGGCATGGGATGTGTGGATTCATTCTTGGTCACATGGAATGCATGGATAGCTTGTGCTTCAGAAGTGTTCATGGAGTCTCTGCAGATGTATTGTAATGGGTTTTCATTGTTGAATAATACATGGAGTGTGGATGCTTTTGGAGGCTGGGTTTTTCCCTCTTGAGGGGTTTCCCAGGGTATATCTTGTGTCATCTTTGATGGGTATGTTGTCTATTCTTTTGCATGTTGATGTTGAGTATTCTACTTGCATGTTTTTAGATTTGGGTTACGTGGAAATTGTCATTTTATGGCTGCATAGTTTCCTTACAAGTGGTTGGATTCAGGTTGGCTGAGAGAGAAATTTTGACATATAACATGCCCTATTTTGATTATAGAAAAAAATTTGCCCAAACCCCTATTCGGCCGTACGGACGTCGTACTCAGAAAATAAAATATTAAAAAATCTGGAAAAAAATATCCCTGCCTGTCGGTATTAAAAATCCTGCAAAATCAAAGACGGAAAAAAAACAAAGATTAGAAAAATTAAAAATCAAAAATCAAAAATGAAAAAAACAAAAAAAAAATTTAATGGGCGGGGGGCCAGACTGAAATCGACGTCGGCGTCACGACGCACCGGGCGCCCCGCCGGCCGAATATGGCTTTTGGCACGCTTGCCAGCCGTTAGGGCTTTAAAATAAAAATTTCAATTTTTAAAATTCCGCCATGTTTTCAAAAATCCGTCGATAGAAATATATTTTTGTGGACTTCAAATTTTTAAGCCAGATTTTATATGGTGTCGGGTCCGCCACATGGGGGGGTGGAAGAAATTTTTTTTAAAACTTGAAAAATTAAATTGTATTTAAACGGATTTTGGAATCCGCCACCCACCCACCACTGGAGCGCCGCCCGGGCGCCACCTCAGAGCCACCAGGGGGTGTCATTGGTCCTTTTACAACAGTTTTTTTCAAACGGGCATAACTTTTACCCAAAGTATCAGATTTTTGACTTCTTATAGTCGTTGGAAAGCTGGTTCCGAGCACTACATAGTGGTATAGGTTTTGTTTTATGATTTTATAGTTTTGATAGTGTTTTTCTTGGTTGAAGTCAGATATTTATTTTGAGCTTTGAGAGGGCATATCGGGTGCATACGGAGTCAGATTTTGGACTTCGAATAGTCAACAGAAAGCTTGTTCAGAGTACTTTATAGTGGATCAGGTTTGGAGATATTTTGGCATGGTTTATTTGTTGTTTTCTTTATCTGAGCTATTTATGGGTCTCTTTGACTATGGTGTTATTATGAGCTTATGGATTGCCGAATTTTGGTGATTTGATGATGGATTCATTGTATGCTTGGTTGTACATCTCAGATTATTCTATTTTTGACATAGTTATCAACATGTATGTTGCATTGTTGTATCTACAAGTTGTGCAATGTTGTAGGCGGTCTATACTTACTTGTTGCATCTATGACTTGGATATGGGTTGTCTTTGCCCATTGATATTTCAGTGTTGATGCATGTTCAGTTTTAGTGGCTTGGTTTAGTCATTTGGTTTGCTGATTTGGTTGTCATGTTGAGGAGGTGAGATGGTATTACCAGGGATAGTCATGATATGAGATATATGCAGTTGACTATGGTTATGCAGATATGTGGACATGGTTGGGTTGATTTGTTGGTATATTTGGTGGTGATCATGATGTCATGGATGTTTCTTATGCATTAGAGACTGTGGCATGTTATGATGGTTTATGCAGGTGCATTGTTGGTGGTGTTGGATTGGATCTTGATTTAGGTTATGGCGGTGTATCTTCCTGGTTTGAGGAGATTTGTATCACGATGTCATGGATAGCTTGGTTACATGGTTCAGTGGGAGCTTGTGACAGTGATGGTTTGGCGGTGTATCTTCTTGCTTTAGAGGATGGTTATCATGTTGTCATTGAGAGATTGGATTCATAGGTTTTGTGTGAGCTTATGATAGTGTTGGTTTTGTGCATCATGGTGCCATGGGATTGCTCGGTATCACGGTTCAGTGGGAGCATTTGGCAATGATGTGGATCCATTGGTTATTATGGATGGTTGTCTTCAGCAGGTGATCTTTGGTGTCATGGAGGAGCTCTTGGATTCTGTGTGCTACAGGGAGAATTCTTTGACATTAGGTGTTGGAGATGTTGAGGTATTATTTATCACTTGTTGGTTTTGACAGGTGATCCTTGGTTGTAGGATGGTTTTTGTTATTATGTCATGGTATACTCTTGATTACTAGTTTAGAGTTGTGGCATGGTACATGTTATGATGATTTGAGCATGTGATCTTCTTTTGAGAGGATGTGAGATCATGGTGTCATGTTTATGTTCCTAATTCTGTAGTTGGAGCTATGATTTTGATCCTGGTTGGTTCTCTTTGTATTAAGTACATTGATCATTTGCTTGGTGTTTAGCATGGATTGATCGGTTACAGGTGCTCATGGATACTTGGAGACTTAGGTGAGGCTTGGTGTTCTCTTGTGGTTAGAGACATATTGATATGGTTACTCTTGATGAGGTTTCAACAAGAAGTCTGAGGGAGCCTACACCTTGGTTGGACGTGAGTTCAACATGGACTAAAAAGGAGAGTGTTCTTGGTTGAGTCATGATGACATGGATATCCTGGAGGAGCATTCTCATTCCCCACTCTTGGTCTACTTGATAGTTTACTTGAGAGGTATTGCCCATTATTCTTTCAGGTGCATTATGTTTATGCTTTATCTTCTCATGAATATGGATCTTGAGCCATGGGTATTTGGTTATGGAGGGTTCATTTGAGGAGTGTTGGCATGTTTATCTCCTTGTACATGTTGAGTTTAGGAGATGGTTTATTGGGCTAATTTCCTTGGTTTAGGAATGGTTACTTTGAGTTTGATCTTCTTGTTTTGAGATGCTTACATCCATGTTAGTTACATATGTGATCTTTGATCTTAGTGATTGGATGGATGGATGTTGTTAAGGATTTTTTTATGGGGTATTATGGAGGAGATCATACTTGACATAGTTGGCATTTAGAGGTGTGTGTGTAGGAGGACATGCTATAGGTGTTTGGTTTGCAGGTTTTTCTTATCATTGTGGATGTTCCTTGGTACTACATGTTTACTTCTATGAGATGTTGGTAGTAGACTTGGTATGCCTTTGTGATGGTGCTTTTTTTTGGGATGTTAACGAAGCGACGCGTTGAATGCGCTCATTCTAGGTTTGCATTCATCTTGACATTTCCCATGCAGTGGGAGCTCCTAGACGTGTATGTCATGCTTTGACATGTTTGCACATGGAGTTTTTACTATGGTTTTATGGGTGGATATGTTGTTGGCATAAGTTTACTATGTTATGTATACCTTGGAGGTATGGATAGTTGGATGTGTTGGCACTTGCTGTGGGTGTCATTTCAGCTATGGTGATTTATTCTTGACAGCTACTGGTGCATATTGGATTCAGTGTTTGTGTTTTGAGATATCAGTTGAGGCAGGTTTATGCTTCTTTGTGACAGTTAGTGTGACATCTCTTTGGATGTATTCTTATCTTAGTGCAGTTGGCATGGTGGAGGATGGGAGCATTCATGGATGAGATGGTGGTCACCTTGGTTCTTGTTACAGGTATCTTGATGGAGCACATGGAGCACTTGGATTCCTGGATTGTACATGTTGCCTATGGAGTTTATTTGTTACCCCCTTATGCAATGTATACAAGTGGGAGATTGTTAGAATTAGGTGTTGTACACCTTGCATAATGTTTGTAATGTTTTATTTATTTATTATGTGTGTGGTGCACCTAGGGGTTTTCTAGGTGAATGTGCATCACAAGGAGTTATAATGTTGGGGCCACTTTGTTGTATGTAACATTGGGACATAATTGTAAAATGTAATTATTTAATATTGGGGAATAATAAAATAATAAAGTACCCAATATTAAATGTGGGGTCACATGTTGTAGTATTTTGGGCACATGGTTTATGTAATACCACTTGGTGGTTTTGTGGGAGCTTGTTTCTATAAAAGCAACCACATGGGTAGTTGTTTAGGGTTGGATCAAAAGGTTGCAGGTTAGCAGGTTGAGCTTGTGCATGTGTGAGGGTTTGAAGCATGGCATGGGATGTGTGGATTCATGCTTGGTCACATGGAATGCATGGATAGCTTGTGCTTCAGAAGTGTTCATGGAGTCTCTGTAGATGTATTGTAATTGGTTTTCATTGTTGAATAATACATGGAGTGTGGATGCTTTTGGAGGCTGGGTTTTTCCCTCTTGAGGGTTTTCCCAGGGTATATCTTGTGTCATCTTTGATGGGTATGTTGTCTATTCTTTTGCATGTTGATGTTGAGTATTTTACTTGCATGTTTTCAGATTTGGGTTATGTGGAAATTGTCATTCTATGGCTGCATAGTTTCCTTACATTCCTCCAGTAAAAAATATTAGTCATCAAATGAATCTGATTCTTGGAGCCAATTTTTCAAATAAGGCAACTCATTGTATGACTCTAGCAAAGAGTGAAAATTTGAAGACACAAGTGCAAGAGTTGTTGTAGAAGGGATTGATTAGATATTTTGAGTCCATGTGTAGTACCTGTAGTAATAACACCAAAGAAGGATGGGGAATGGTGAATGTGTACATATTCTAGAGCCATTAACAAGATCACCATCAAGTATAGATTTCCCTTACCGATAATGGATGCCATTATGTATTGTTTGAGTGGAGTTGAGTACTTCACGTAGATAGATTTGAAGAGCTAATATCACCATATCCAGATTAGAGAAGGAGATGATTAGAAGACAACCTTTAATACCAAGGAGGGCCTATACGAGTGGTTAGTCATTCCTTTTGGGCTAACCAATGCACCAAGCACATTTATGAGGCTTATGAATGAGGTATTGAAATAATTTTTAGGAAAATTTGTTATTGTTTATTTGGATGATATTTTGATTTTTAGTAAGACATTGGAGGAGCACTTGATGTATATCCAAAGAGGTTTTGAGAAGCTCAAGGAGGAAAATTTGTTGATTAATTTGAAGAAATGTACTTTTGTAAAGAGAGATTTTGTGTATCTGGGATTTGTTGTCTCAGAAAAGGGTCTTAAAATGGATTTAGAGAAGGTAAGACCTATCATTGAATGACCTACCCCGAGGAGCGTTATAGAGGTAAGATCATTTCATGGTCTAGCAAGCTTTTGTAGAAATTTTATTAAGAATTTAGTAGTATTTGTGCACCTCTAATTGAAGCAATGTGAGGGGATAGAAAATATTTTAAGTGGACTACAAGAGCAGCCAAAAGTTTTGATATGTTGAAGAAGAAAGTTATAGAGCAACCTGTTTAGGAACTTTGAGATTTCAATAAGGTCTTTTAGGTAGACTGTAATGCTAGTGGCACTACCATAGGAGTTGTTTTGAGTCAAGAAGGTAAGCCTATTGCCTATTTTAGTGAGAAGTTGAATGATGCTAAGAAGAAATATTTTGTCTATGATCAAGAGTTTTATGCTATAGTTCAAGTTTGAAGAAATGGACACTATTTTTTGCCAAAAGAATTTGTTTTATATACTGATCACTAGGCTTTGTAGTATCTCAATAGTCAAGGAAAGCTAAATCAAAGGCACTTAAAATGGGTTGAGTTTTTGCATAGTTATACTTTTGTTTTGAAGAACATGAGTGGATGGTTAAACAAAGTTGCAGATTCCTTAAGTAGAAGGAAAAAAAATTGATAGAGATGAATGTAGAGGTTGTTGGCTTCAATGAACTCAAGCATTTGTATCCAGAAGGTCTAGAATTTGCAGAAGCTTGGCAAGTTTGTTTGGAACCTGTTACATTGGATAGGACAAGATGGTTGGATTTCTTAATCCAAAATGGGATGTTGTTTATAAGAAGCCAATTGTGTGTTCCAAGGAGTTCTATGAGAGAGAATCTAATCAAGGAGAAGCATAGTGGAGGATTGGCTAGACATTTTAGTCGAGATAAGACCATTGCTCTTGTTAGTGAGAATTATTACTAGCCATAGTTACAAGATTTGAAGAAGTTTGTACAAAGTTGCAAAGTATGTTAGATGGAAAAAGGAACAAGTTAGAATATTGGATTATATCAGCCATTCCCTATAATTAAGAGGCCATGGGAGGATATTAGCATGAATTTTTTTCTTGGATTGCGAAGGACACAGAGAGGACATGATTCCATATTTGTGGTGGTGGATAGGGTTTCAAAGATGACACATTTTATTCCATGTCATAAGACCAGTGATGTTGTTCATATTGCAGAGTTGTTTATCAGAGAGGTGGTGAAACTACATGGTCTATCAAATATTATATTTTCAAACATAGATACCAATTTTTTTGGCTATTTCTAGAGGATATTATGGAAGAAGTTGAAGATAGATTTGAAGTTCATTTATGCACACCATCCACAGACTAATGGATAAACAGAGGTGGTAAATAGGAGTTTTGGTAACCTGCTAAGATTCCTAGTAGGAGATCACCCCAAGGGATCAGATCTAATTATACCACAAGCGGGATTTTCCTACAACAATTATGTCAATATGAGCACTAGTAAATCACCATTCTAGATTGTGTATGGGAGTATTCCAAGAACTAATTCTAAACTGAGAAATATGGATAAGGGGGAGAAGAGTAGTTTTGAGGCTAAATATTTTGTTGAGCACCTAAAGAATTTGCATGAAGAGGTGAGGAAACATATCAAGAAGATGAACTCACAATATAAGGCTAAGGCAGATCAGAAAAGGAGGTATAATGAGTTCCAAGTAGGAGATGAAGTCATGGTTCATTTATGAAAGGAGAGGTTTCTAGTTGGTACATACAAGTTAAAGATAAAGAAGTTTGGACCATGCAAGATCATGAAAAAGCATGATTTAGGAAATGCATATGAGGTAGAGATGCCTGATGGAATTCATATTTCACCTATTTTTAACATCTTAGATTTAACAAAATATCATGAAGGATGAATTGATGAAGAAATAATGGAAGCACAGTGGAATATTCCAGCACCTACTTTGGAAAAGGAGGAGATAGAAGAAATTTCAAATAATCCTATGGGTAGAAGCACAAGAAACAAGCAATACATAGAGTACTTGGTGAAATGGAGAGGAAGGTCTAGTGAAGATTCATTATGGTTTTCTAAGGTTGAGGTAAACCGTCTTGGTTTCCTACTAACTCCTGAGAAGTGATAGGGTCACTTTTCAAATTACCCTGGGTTTTTGATGCAGGAGCATCTAGCGGTGTAGGGTAATCTTCTAGCACCCAAAAAAAGTGTTTTCCTTATTTTATTTTGTTGTTTTGAGTTCCATATTGGCACTTAAGGGGTGTAAGATAGTCAAAAGTCAGAAAAGGTAAAAAATGGTCACTTACTATTTTTAGTAAGTCGGCCTAAATAGGCTTGTATTGACCTAAAAATTTACCCGAAGGAGTAGAGCTGAAAAAAAAAATTGATCATGAAAGAATCACCTCAATACCCTACATGGTTTGGGAGAAATTAAAGTTTATGTCTTGATAAATTTCTCCAATGTAGCTTCAAATTCAAATATAAAATTTTAGAGGCCCCAAAATAGCTCAAAAAGTGGATGAACTGAAATACGATGGGTTGACACGTTGTAGATCTCTTCAAGAGCTTTCCAATGATTTGCAATAATAGAAAATCAGACACCAGATCAAAATTTATGGCCCCATGAAGTTGCCCCTCTAAAAAGTGAATTTCATTAAAATTTCTTCCTAGGCCCAAAATCAAATGGTGGGACTTTTGGCACCAAAACCAAAGGGAAAGTTACACTTTCTAGAACATTCTAGTGCGGTTATTGGATAAAATAAAAAGGGATATGAGGGGGTTGTATAAGGTGGCTCCATTAGTGTAGATTGTGGCTCCGAATAATAGTTTTGTTGGCAACAAAAGGGCAGACAACTGAGACGGGGGGGGCTGGGAGGGTGAATCAGTTGTCACAAAAATTATACAATTTAAACTTATTCTCATATATGATAAATAAACATGAACCCATAAACCATCACCACATCAAAAACACACATAACACCAATATTTTTTACATGGAAACCCTGTTAGGGGAAAAACCACGGTGGAGGTTAGTCCACAATATTATACCCTATTAAAAATATAAACAAATAATAAATGAGAATGCACATGCATTTAGGCACACTTCCTGGAGCTCACTGCTCAAATACAGCAAGGCTTACTACCCAAAGGAAGACACACTATCTTATAGAAACATTCAAACTACATCCGCAAGATTTTAAACTGAGAAGATAGCATATGCTAATGCCTAATTACAATTTCAATTAAGCACATAAACTCTGCTCACTCTTCTTCACAATTGTTCACACTCTGCCTCTATCTTTGAAAGATTAGAAAATTATTCACACACAATGCATTCACTTAACTCACACCATTTCCCTCAAATGGAAGAAACAATTACTAATATATATCTGCAACTAAGAATAATATCATCTCCATGTCAGCTTTAACAAAATATAAAATGTGTACAAACTATCGGCCCAAAACATAAATAATTATCAATGTGAATCAACCAATGTCAGCCACAACATAGTGAAGACCCAAAACAACATCCTTGAACATGAAACACCTTCAAAAATTATTCCTCAAAGATCCACAACACGTTACAATCATCATGTTGGCCATGAACATGAAAAACATGAACACGCAAAAGAAAATCACCAATAACGAGCACAACGATCAATGTGGATCAACAACATTGATAGAGAATGATATAGAAACATCCACAAGCATCAGGAATCACCACAGATGCATCCACAACAACTCAACTTACTATAATCGCATCATCTTCTTTTAGGAACACCAACTGAAGCAACAGAAAAACTATCAAAACATAAATACTCATAACTCGATCAAATCTTCATGTGGATCTCTAAAACTTAATGTGGATAAACTAGATATACTTTAAAACAAACCCTTTAATCCACAACCTCTGATCATCAACATACTGAGCTAGCCAACACACTGAACTTCACTGCATCACTAACAACCTGCAACTTATTTTATTACAATTTTCTCAATATCCTCGACATATACAGCCTTAAAGACATTAATTCCAATAGTGTTGACATCAATGATAACCACATATCAGCAACATCCAACAATTTTTTCTTTCAAAATTAATTATTTTGTAATGAATCAAGCCCATGAGGTTGTAGAATGTAAGTTTTGAATCTGTAATTTCATTTTTATGAAAATAATTGAAAGTGGGTTATTTTTTGCCTCACATATTTTGTGTTGGTATCTATTGTTGTTCTATTGTTGTGTTTTGTGAGGTTTGGGTAGTGTTTCCCTCATAAAAAATTCTATTCTATTTTGGCAAGTGTGACAGCTTCTCTGGATGTACACTTTGGCAAAAAAATTGTAGCGCAGTTCTTTGAAAGGAGTATGGATTTTCGCTTAACGATTTTGCTCTTGCCGGATCTAAGGTTTTTTTTCTTGCTAAAATGTATGAGGGATGTATATCTACTTCCATGTAGGTAGTGGTAACATGGGTCGTTATGTTGCTATGTATGCTTTCTCTTCATCTAATATTTATGTTGTGTTTCTCCACTAGTCGGGTGTTTCGTTCTTCTCAAATATGAAAGTTCTTAAATTGTTAATGATATCAATTTTTTCACCTTCAATATGTGTGAGACTAGGTTGGAGGATCGGTGCTACAAGGTTTAGTTTTTGAACTAGAGCAGTCGGTCGCCAGATGGTCATAAAGTGTAATGGTGTTTGAGACGGTTGCTATGAAGCTCAAGACCCTAAGGTTTGAGTGTTTTTTTGGAATGGTGCTACTTTTTAGAAATCAAAACGTTGAAGCACTAGGGTCAATATTTCACTTCCTTGTGTAGAGGGTATGTTGTAGAAAATCTTACTTGAACTATCTATGAGCTCCAAGTAAATATTGATATCATAGACGTCTGAGTGAAGGAATGATCCCAGTGGTTTGTTTTATTTTGATTTCTAACAAGTAGGATGGAAATATTGGATGGGGGACTAGATGACTTATCTGGTTTTCCAATTGCTTTGTTCAAACAAGGATCCTGTAAATAGCTTCAATTTATTTTTTCCAATTGTCAGCAAGATAAAGCTATAGAATTGGTTTCTAAGAAAAGGCACAAGACTGTTAGAAAAAGTGGCTAGATTTATCAAGTGCGTCCAAAAATGTGTCAACTACTTGGGTTTTGGAGAAGCAAGTGCGAGCTAGAATGCAAAGTGAAAATTTTGTGTGTTTCTATCAGATGCAATGATTGCTCAGGAAAATGTGAGCATCTTAGTGGCAAGTGTGCTAGTTTCTCATAAGCAAATGCAAGGTAATAAAATAAAGTGTGTGGGTCTCACAACAAGTTCTTAGTTTCTATCAAATGCAACTGATTTTCATCAGTGAATTTTCTAGGATAGAGAGAAAATGTAATGATCTTTTAGCAATTACACCATAAACTATAGCAACTGTACTGGAATACTATGCAAAGGTGGTCTCTGTGTGTTTTGTTTCTAGTTTGAATAATCTTTTTTTGAATTTTTACAAGTTAAGTTGGTTTTTTTCTCTCAATTTATCTATGTGTGGAGTATGGAAAGTGATAAAACAACACTTGGATTGACTCAAAAAGCATGGACTTGTGTGACCTTCATGTCTATAGCTTAAGTTGTGAAATCACAATACCCAAGGCATAGTTCACAAATATTTACTTTGATCAATGCAACCTAAAATTAAAACCTAAATATTCAAAAAACTTTAAGGAAAATCCTTTCAAGGAGTGTAAATATAGGGCTTCTTTCACAAGCATACACTAAGTCAAATGGTTTGCGATTCAAACATCTCATTTAGTGTTTGTTTGGATGTGTTCTTTTTAGATCAAGCACAAAGTTTGATGTCAATTTTTTTTTTTAATGTATTTGGCAAGTTTAACATAAACAAGCAATTACAACCCTAGTGGATAGAAACCATTCTTTTAGGTAAGCCTGCCTCATGCTCTGAAGAGATGATTTTACATGCAACTTATGGTGCGGGCCTATAGTCATACTTGGCAAGTAACTTCTCGGAAGTAAATTCTGATGCACCACTTTCAAAGATTTTTTTTGGATAAAGGGGTAGCTTCTAAAAAAACTTGGCTCTTAGTAATGTTTCTGGGATATTATTTTTGGGCCCCTATACATGCAAAAAATTTCTCAATTAAGATACCTCCCAGCCCTTGTGGGTTTTTACGCATCACAAGGATACTGAGGGAGAATATGTCAGCATAGGCCAGCAACACCCAGTGAGATGATGAACTTTCCTCATAGCCACAACTTATTTATATAGCGGTCTAGAATGAAAGTACCGCTTGGGTCACCTATGAGTTCTTGAGCATGGGATATTTCTCAATAGGTAGGCCCTCTAAAAGGTATTCTTGAAAAAGATGCAAAGCTCAAGATATTTTTGCTCACCCAAGCTCACCAAAAAGTGCAATGGGAGAAGACAACCATCTAGCTTGCAAAAAACTGAATTCATAGCAAACACTTCATAGCAGGTTGATTCTTTTTAAGCACCTTGAGCAGTGCTATCCCCAAAAATATGTGAATAAAGAAAAACAATTTGTTATTTTTAATTGCACCAATATGAAGTATTTTGGATATAAATCACTTAAGATAGCAATGACCTACAAGACATAAAGAATAATTTGCTCATTTTTAAGCCCAAATCTGAGTGTTTCTAAGAAATCAATCCTAGTCTTACTTTTTCAACAAAAGTAAAAATGAGTGTGCATCAACAAAAAGAAATTGTTTTTGCGTTTTCTTTTTATGCACTAAAATCAAGATTCCTAGTAATGAAAACTTGGAAAGAGTTCATTTTTAGAGCACCTTAATTGAAATGTTTGTTATTTTTATTCACCAAATGATGATTCCTAACTTAGAAAAACTTTAAAATGGTTCATTTTTAAGAGCACCAAAATGAAAGGTTCATTTGTGTTGTTCTTTTTAAAGCACCAAATAAAAGTTCCTATTTTAAGAAAGCTTGAAATAGTTCAATTTTTATGAGCATCAAAATGAAGTGTGCATTTGTGTTGTTCTTTTTAAACACCAAATAGTGATTCCTATTTAAAGAAAGCTTGAAATAGTTCATTTTAAGAGCAGCTTAAAAAAAAAATTGTTCTTTTTATGCACCAAAACAAATATTCCTAACTTATTAAAAAGACGTTTGTAAATATGGAGTTCTTTGACCATTCATCTTCCCTACAAAAAACATGTTAGTGTTTCTCAAACCCTACTTACAAACATGTTAGCACCTATCACACATTCAAAAACAGGAATCCGTTAGCAAAAAAATCAATTACAAATTTGCAGATCTTAGACATAGGTATGTCAGACCAAATGCTCAGAAATCAGAGTCAAGTGCACCCTTTGTCAGAGAGAAAATGCACAAGTTTAGAGAAAGTGTACCCCTTTCAGCAGTCAAATTCTTAGAAAAATGTCAAGTGTGTGGTTCTTAGTGTCAACTGTGTAGGTTTCCGAGGCAAGTGCACAATTTTCTCGACAAGAAATTGCAAAATTTTCTAGGAAAGTGCATGAAAACTTCTCCAAAACTGATTCCAGAACCTGCAACTTCAAAAAAGGTTCACAAGATTTTTATTGTAGGGGACAAAGGTCCCACTAGGTGTGTTAGAATGTGTCAGGGGGAAAATAATAGATGCTAAACAAGAGAAACGTACTTGAAATTAGAATCTAAGCTTAGATCAAGAACACTAATCTAAGATCTAATCCTACACTTACAAAATGAAACTAAGCTATTGAAAACATATTAAGAAATCCTATGATTACCAAATTGAATTCAAAACAATAGCAAAGTGTTACCATCCTATATTGGAGTGTGTTCACTTGATGTTGGATTCTTCGTATCACTGCGAAGCCTACAAAGTTCATGTGCAAAAGCTCTAAGAACAATGTTGATTGGTTGATCGAAGGTATGTTGAAGCTCTAATGGTGTTTGTGAATGTCGACAGTACTTTGATGTGCAAATTATGTTGGCTCTTCAATCCTTCTTTTTTTTTAAAGAGGTTTGTTATACAGAAAATGAGATTCAAAATGGATGATCAGGATTAAACAATGTTGAGCCAAGATCAACAGTTGAAAGGTGTTCAGAGGATTTAGACATGAGTAGATTGTGCAAAGTAGATTGCACAATTTTGTGATTGAGGAATAAATTGAATGATCAGTGGGATTGAAGAATAGATTAATCAGTCAGGGAGTCGTAATTAGCTCAATCAGAAACTGATTGATCTATCAGGATTAGATTAAGAAATCAGGGGATCATAATTTACTCAATCAGAAAAGTGGTTGAAAAAGATTAATTAATTGATTTAATTCATTCATTCATTTTGGAGTTGAACGTGCAAATCAAGTTTGACTTTTGCAAAAAAAGTTGCATTAGTTTGATTTGATTTTTGATGAATGGTTTGAATAGTTTGATTTAATTTATTCAAATTTTTGGAGGGAAAGTGTCATAATTAAATTATTATGATTTAATAATTTAATTAACTTAGGGGAATAAGGTGATTTAGCGATGCAATTAAATAATTGGTGTTATTTAATCAATCAGGATGAATAAAGTGAAGATTTAGGACTTCATTAAATAAATATAATTTATTTAATTAGTCAAAATGATAGAAACATGAATTAATCAAATAATGTCATTTTATTCAATTAATTGCAGAAATAGGGTTTTCAGGACTTTTTTTTATAAGATAAGTAGCATTTATAGGGTGTCATGCCCTTTACACAATGAGCCACAAGGGCCAAACAAAACGAGCAAGGTTTGGAAAGGACCAAGAACCTTTACAAAGCTAAAACAAGGACATGACAACAAAACATAACATCACCAACAAAAGAACCGTAGAAACACAACAAAGGACAATCAACACTTGGTCACCAAAAAACCAAGAGTGGCAGAACACACAGGACCAACAAACGTCCAAATTCAACAACTAAAAAAGCTATGAGCTAGAAAACCACCCTCAACACAACAACCCCTAGATATTTCTTGAAACAACCAGACCATAAACCACCTACAGGAGCAGGGCTATAACAAACCTTCCACTCAGTATAGACAAAACTAGGCCTTCTAGAATCCCACCTATTAGCTCTCAAAAACGCAGGTTGAATTCCTCAAGAGGCTGCCAATCTCTTGATACATTTCAAGGTAACGGAGAAGGTCAAGAGAACTCAACCTTCTACTCTTTAGGTGCTGCTAGACCTAGGTGGGTGTACCTTTCTAAATGAAGTAGACTTGACTATTGATTATCCCTCTTGTAATGACTTGTTCACAATGGCAGATGGGAGTGAAGAAATGAAATCTAACTTGATAGCAATCTTCTGATCTAAATCCTAAAATGCTTAATAAATAGATATAAAGAAACTGAATGAATTTGAAATGATTAAGATGTAGAGACTAGTGCCTTATTGGGTATGTGGAGTCAAATGAGTTCAAGATGAGCAACACTTCTCTGGAGAAAACTCAAATTATCTAGCATATATTATGTTTAAAACTTGTATAAACATGCAAAATGTGATTACGAAGCTCTACTTGCACAATCCAGATGATTCTCTCTAATTACTGTGATTAACTAAAAGGATTTAATCTTTTCTTGAAAGAACCAATCAATCAATCACACAGATACAACAAATGTGCACTAATGAATTATATATAAACTTGTCATATCAATTCAAACAATCAGAAAGCATCAATCTTGGAGACAACTTAGCAATACTTTCATTAGATTCAACAAATAATTGATCCGGTGGATATTTTTAGTGAAAATTTGAAGTTTCTCATTTCTCTCCAGAATCTGCACCATTAGAAAGATCTTGGTGTCCTGATTCCAATGCAACTTGAACGGAGCGAAAAGGACTCCGTTTGTGCAAGTTATTGCCGGTCAAAGTTCAGTCAACTCAAGGCCCAGGGCAAGAAAAAAAGGTCAAAATTTGGTGTCACCAAAAGTGGTCAAAATTGATGTTAATGCGAAGAGCACGACAAGAGCTTTCTGACGGTGTTTATTTTACGCAAATCGGAGCTCGTATGTGCAAGATATGGAAGGTCAAAGCTCATGGTTGACTAGGTTGACTTGAAGGTACAATGATGACGTCAGCATGACGTCATCATGCTGACATGGATGAATCATGAGGTGACACATGGTGGCTTCCCAAAGTTACATGTGGCGGAAATTTGTTGGACATGGCTTTATTTAAAAAATAAAAATATGAAATATAAAAGCCTACCACTCCTCCCATTTAAAAGCCTTAATTTAAGGCCTACGTGAGAAAAAGTAGGTGGGGTCTTAATTTAAAACAAAACAAATTTACCCCTATTTAAATGGGATAAAACCCCTTTAATATTTAAAAATACATGTGGTTGGGAGATCCCCTTTTTAAGGGGAACTTAAACATTATTTTTAAAGAAAAAAACAAATTTCCAACCAATTCACCCCCTATAATTAAGGATTAAATCCTTAACAAAATCAAGCCCGTTTATATTCAAAGGTGAATTATTAAGATCTCCTAATAAATCCTTAAACGGATTATGGAATAAAATTACAAGAGGCCATCCGTGAAGATTTTATGTAAAATTGGATGGATTATTTTAACGGGAGGATATCCCTATGTAAATAAGGGGGGATTTTTAAATAATATTTTCTATGTAAAGGGGATATTGGGAGGTTTTGAAAATCAATTGGTTATGAACCAATTTGAGTAATTTTTTTGTATAAAAAGGGTAGAATGGGGGTTGTGAGATTAAGTAATTTTTGAAGAATTTTTTTGGCTAATTGCTGGAAGTGAATTTTTGAGAGAGTTGTGAGAATATTTCCAAGTGATAGTGAATTTGATCCTTATGCATTTGAAGCTTAGTTAAGCTTGTTGCATTTGTTGAAGGATTTCTTTGTAATTCATTATCGTCCAAGGAGACAAAATTGTTGTAACAGGTGGAAGTCCTTTTGTAATCATTTTTTGGAGATTAATCGGATCGGTCTTACTCCATTGGAGCAGACCCAAAGACGTAGTCACATTTGTGGCAAACTCTGTAATCAAACTCTGTTTCATCTCTTTATATTTCTCTCACTTTCTTTCATTCTGTTGTTATCACCTTGTCATTTTAATTATTGTAATTATTTCCATGAGTTAATTTTGTTCTAATTAACTTCGAATAATCATTGTAAAAATTAAGCATTCAAATTCTGCAAATAGTCTAGATCCATTTACAAATCAATAATAGACACCAGAGAAATGCAGCAACATCAATTGATTTTCATAAATACCTCCCTTCTGAAATCATGCAACAATAGTCTTGAATCTGATAATTTTATTCCACTGTATCTACTTGATATGCATCGAATATCTAATAACTGATGGTCCTTCTACAGTTACAAAATGCCTATTTATACACCAACATCAAGAAAATAAATCATATAGAAATTTCATGTCGGCCTCCCATAGAATTCAGGCTCCAATCAAGTTGGCCTGCAACAATTTTCAAACATATACATGTCGGCCACAGTATTTGAATTTTAGTAATCGCCAATGAACAATCACTGAGACATATCATAGTGATGTTGAAGGCAATTCAATCGTTAATCGCTCTGCTTGGAGTTACTCGCTTTCGCTGTGACACATCAGAGTTGGGGAGATGTCATATAGCCAACATTATGTTTCACCAAACTCACGAGGGAGCCTCATATTTCTTTATGTTTCACTATAGCTCTGTGATATCAGGGAGACCTCTCACCGATGTGTTCCTTTTGCTTCGTTCACTGTCATCGTGACTTTCAGATATCGGAGACACCTCACGTAGGCCATATCATGTTTCACAAAAAGACCCCTTATTCATCTTGTGTGTTGCTATAACCTTCAACTGTCGAGGAAACATTATATAGAGTTCTCCTTGTTATACCGAGAGCCCCGAGCTCACACCTGTTTGCCAAGACAAAGTAATCCACACATTGACATAATCCCATGCACATTATTGGCGAGACATATCAATGTCAGGGAGACCTCTCGTAGAATGCTTTGAGTCATACCAAAAGTCTTCATCCAAACTAAGTCACTGAGACAAGTCAATTCTCATGCCGACAAAGACCCTGTTGTTTTCCATTGGCGAGACCGAAGGTCACTCTCCGAAACCACATGCCAAAAACCTTAACTCATACCAATATCGCATCCCTTTATGTTGTTGGTCGGTGAGACATATACACTTCACTGTGACCACTCACCGAAGACCTTTATGTTTGGCCAAAGCGAAACCCCATATGTGATGTCGGCAAGACCGAAGGTCACTCGCCAAGACCCTATCTTGATAGCTCCAACTCTTACCAATATGAATCCTCCTGCCACCGGTCGGTAAGACAAAAGACATTAGCCAAGACATAAAACCAATACCGCATTGCTCTCGCCGATGAACCTCTTCATGCATTAGTCAGGGAGACATATTGAATTCAATAAGACATTACCCCAACGTCCAAACTCCTGCCGATAGGTTCCTCCTCGACGGTTGGCAAGACCAAGTGAGTTTCACCAAGATGCTTCACTGAAGGAAATCCTTTGCCAATATATGAATGCGCCCACTGCCCGTCGGTGTGACAATTTAAATTCGCTATGACCTAACACCGAAAATAACATGTTGATGTCTCTCCATTCATGTCGGTCAGTGAGACAAAAAGTAATCAATAAGACCTCATTCCTATGGTATAACTTATGCCGAAAGGAACCTTTTCTACCACCAAAACACTCTGAATGTCCTCCCGATAACCGCCAGTAGATGAAATCCAATCGCCATGACATCAAAAAATGTTCTGCCGATAGGCAACACAGACATTTACAAGAAGAAGAATGAGTCAGGAAGACCCTGATATTGTCATGCCGATATGCCTGCAGTAAACATATGTTAGCAAAAATGCACTGTGGGTAGGGAAGATCTAGATAGACTTATGCCGATATGGACCACAACGTGAAAAATGCATGACCCGATGGATTCTATGGGACCGAATGGAAAAAATGAGTAAAAAATGCACATGGTAGGACCAATATAGAAAATTATGAGTGAAATTGACATGTAAAATCATTAGATTTTTATAGTCCTAACAGTGGCTCCGTCTGGGGATGAATGATAGTGAGATCATTGCAAGGATCTAGAGCTTTGGGTGAGCAGACCAGACACAAAATGATGAACCAGTGATCAGAATGGAAGCGGACATGCAACATGATGGAATGAAAGGAAAGGGAATGCAAAATGGAGATGAACCAGAATCCTAAACTACTGTGCATGGAAAATAATTTTAAAGAGGATGAACAAGAGTTGTCCATGCACTGGCAACCCTTAGTCCTCTGTGTTGCTTTAAGAGAAAAACTACTTCAAGAATTTCCCATGAATAGGAAATTCTTGATCTTCACCAGCCATATTATGTAGATAGTATGAATCTTCACCTTTCTTTCCAACAACAACAAAAGGTCTCAGCCACAAAGCTTCAAATTTACCATGCTTTCCCTTCTCCTAACACCTTGCATTCCACATCAACACCAAGTCACCATCTTCAAACTTTCTATCATTTTCCTTCTTGTCAAATAGATACTTCATCTATGTCTGCAATTTCATGTTTTGATTTTGGGAAACTCTCCTTATTTCATCAAGTTCAAATAATTGCTCCAATCTTTCCTCCATAGGTTCAGGGACATCCAAATCCTCCTGAAGAACAAACTTGTAGACTGGCAACAAATTCAGCAAAGGCATGCTGGCTTGTGCTCTATATACCAATTCAAATGGGGATTTTCCAATTGCATTCTTAACAGTAATCCTATCAGCCCACACAACCAGTTTTAATTTTGAATCCCAGGCTTTCTTGTTCTATCCTAACATCCTCCTTATAATCTTCAAAAGACTCTTATTGCTAGATTCAACTTGACCATTAGCTTGTGGATGGTAAGGAGATGCATAAGAAATAGTAATGTCATATGTGGCACAAAAGCTTTTGAACTCTTCTGATCTGAAGCACATCCCATTATCAATGATTAACCTCATTGGTGTACCAAACCTGGTGATAATGTTGTCCATCAAGAAATTTGTCACCACTTTGCTTGTAGCATGTTTAGTTGGCACTGCCTCCACCCACTTGGTAAAATAATTAGTGGCAACTAGTATCCATTTGTATCCTCCACTTGATTTTTCCTGTATCTCTCCAATGAAATCAATTCCCCATTGATGAAAAGGGGCATCAGCCCGCAAGGGTCGAAGTGGCAAAGCTCCTTGATACCTTAGTTTTCTAGAGAACCTTTGGTAGGCCTCACATTTTCTTACATGTGTAAAAGAGTCATTAAAAACTTCAGGCTAGTAATAACCTGCCCTAAGAATTTTGTGTGCAGTTGTTTTTGTTGAGTAGTGTCCTCCACAAACTCCTTAATGCATTTCAATTAAAACATGCTTGGCCTGAAATTCATCCAGACATAAAAATAGTATACCATCCCTGTTCTTCCAAAATAGATCTCCATCCTTGAAAACATATTTAGATGCTTGCAACTTCAAAGCTCTTTTCTGGCTGTCACTCAATCCTTCTGGATAGTTTGTGTACTTAAGGTAATGCATGATATCAGTATACCAAGGAGTGTGCTCAATGCTTGCAATTACAATCCCTTCATCTACATTACAAACCTAATTTGTTTCAATATTTGATTCTGCCATCAACCTAGCCAAGCCTTGACCTCTCACTAACTTAGTAATCTATATCTCCATATCAAACTCTTGGATCTTGTTAATCTATTTGCATCTTTTCCCTATCACTTCATACTGTGTCAAGATATATTTGACAGCAACATGTAGGACATAAGCAATCACCTTTGCCCCAACAAGAAATGGCCTAAAAGCTTTTGTAGCCTTTACTAATGCAAACACTTGTTTTTCCATTATGTCATACTTCAATTTAGACCCTTGTAATGACTTACTGAAGAAAGACGCAGGCTATTCATGACCATCCTCATTCTTTTGTAACATAATAGCAGCAATAGTATGCATTGAAGCAAATGAAAATATTTGAAAAGGATTTGTAAAGTCTGGAGATTTAAGGACAGGAGCTTCCTTGATGGTCCTTTTGATAGATATAAAAGCTCCCAAGGCCTCTACAGTCCATTCCATTTTTTGTCCTTTCTTCAACATTTTTGATATAGGCTTAATGATCTCAACAAAGTTAGAAACAAACCTCCTAACAAAATTAATTTGTCCAAAGAATGACTATATAGCCTTAACAGTTTTAGGGACAGGAATTTTATCAATGGCCTCAACCCTTCTCAGGATCTATTCTAACTCCCTCATTTGAAACAATATCTCCTAAGAGCTTACCCTTTGTGACTGCAAAATGACACTTTTTAGGATTTAAGTTGATACCATATTCTAGGGCCTTAATAAATACCTTTTCCAGATGTTCTACATGATCCTCAACCTTATTTGAATAAGCAGTCAGGTCATCTTGGTACACCACCATGATAGCATTAATTAAATTAGCAAATGCCACGTCCATAGCTCTTTGGAAGGTCGCTCCTAAATTAGTGAGACCAAATGGCATTCTTATGTATACATACATTCCCTAAGGAGTTGTAAATGTTGTCTTATATTGCTCAGATTCTTTGACTTTAACCTGGTTGTATCCTGAAAACCCATCCATCATTGACAACAGCTCACACCCTGTCACCTTATGCAATATAGCCTCCATATTGGGTAGAGGATAATTTTCCTTGAGAGATGCCATATTCAGATTTATGAAGTCCACACACAATCTGATGTCTCCATTTTTCTTCCTCACAAGGACCAAAATTGAGACCCACGTTGAGTGCCTAATTGGTTTGATAATTCCCCCATCTCTAAGCTTTGTCGTTTCCTCTTGCATCTTAGGCTCCAGTGTTGGATTTATGGGTCTTTGCTTTTGTCTAAATGGCTTAGCATCTGAATTCAATGGTATTTCATGCTGAAATAAATCCTCCCTATATGCTTTCAAATCTTCATAAGACCAAGAAAACACATGCTTACATTTTCTCAGCAACTCTATCAGCATTCTTCTAATTGTAGGGCTTATTTTCTTTCCAATGTATACCTTTCTTGGTGCCATCTCAGTCCCTAAATTAATTTCTTCAATATCTTCCCTCTTGACTGGTGTTTGCTTCATGAGGGACCAATCATTTCCATCATACAATCTCTCCAATGCCACCAAGCCATTAGGAAGCTTATTTGTTTTGAGTTGTAAGATCTCCTTGCCAAACATTGTTTGCTTCCCATCCACTTCTTCAATAAAAGCATTGAAGTCAATTTCCTGGGCTTCATATTGATCTATACAATTGAGGAATTTCAAAAGTTCAGTATCATCATTGAAGACCTGCCAATTATAAATGTTATCAAGAATAGCAGGCCTTGTCTTGAACTCAATCTGTGACACCCCAGCCAATGTGATATCATCTCTTTTTAGCACCACATTTGCTAAAAAATCAGCCATTATATTCTTTGACCTGTCAATCC
Source organism: Sequoia sempervirens (assembly GCA_007258455.2). Taxonomy (NCBI): domain Eukaryota; kingdom Viridiplantae; phylum Streptophyta; class Pinopsida; order Cupressales; family Cupressaceae; genus Sequoia; species Sequoia sempervirens. The sequence goes on from VDFB02258459.1 coordinate 27,194, forward strand.
ACTCAATTGAGAAGGTATCAAATAATTCAATTATGTCCCATGCAACATTCCTATATTGCTTTAATCTTTTGTGCTTTGTTGCATACTTGGATTTAATCTGTGAAACAACTAGCTCAAAATCACCCAAAATAGCCAACAGCTTGATTTTATGTTTCACAGCTATGTTCAGACCTGTCAACAAGGCTTCATACTCTGCCACGTTTGTACATTCAAATGCTAATAGAAATGAATATTTAAATGTAATATCTTTAGGTGAAACAAAAAAAATCCCAATGCCATTACCTTCTTGGCTGCATGCTCCATAAAAATACATCTTCCACACTTCATTGCATCTTTGTGCCACATGCTTTTCAATTGGATCACTATTGGTTAATTCTGGCTGAACTGATTCAATCTTAAAACTTCCAAGATCAACATCACAAAAATAGTTGATCTGATCTTGAGGTACATAGTCAACAAGCTGGTTCATTCTTGGCTCCCTATACAATTTCACTTCTTGACCATTCACTGGGATTGTAGCATAAGATAAATCAAACTAGATGTTTCCCCCAACTATTGTTGTCCATTGTCTTGATAGAAGCATCCCAAACTGAGGAGCAGTATCAATCACTGTTATATCTATATTATAAGCCACCTGTGGATAAATAGCCAGTTTGAATTCAACACCTCTCATAATTCCAACCACAAGTACAGGTTTTTTATCCATTGCATAGCACTTCCCTTCACATGTATCAACCCACATGCCAAGTTGCTTCATAACTCCTACATGATATTTATAGCAGCACTAGAGTCTATCATGCAATTTCTCAGCAGTGTGTTGTTTATAAGCAATGTAGTGTAAAAAGGATCTACTTGAGGGGGAGTTGTTAATACATCACTCAAGAAGACCTCTGGGATACTTACTTTCTCTTGCTTATTGACTACTTTAACAGCTACTCTATTTTTAGAATTCACATGTTTTTCATTTTCATTCATTATCAATTGAACAGCAATGTCCCTATATTCTTTTATTTTCATCATTTCAAGTAGTGGGACAGACATCTTTACCTGGGATAACGTCTAAGTGAAGTCAAAAGAAGAGCCCTCCACCTTAACAGCCTTCTTCAGTTCTGGCATTTCTCCTTTGTTTTCTTCCTTTTCTTTTTTACTAGGTTGATTAGGCTTTTGTATCTCTTTGTGTAATTCCTTCACTTCCTCCTTTTGGACAGGCTTCTATTCACTTTTATCATGCTATTTATTTTTTGATTTCTTCACAATTCCTTGAGTCACCTTCTGATCTTTTATAAAGATTCCTCTAGGGACACCTTCCTTCTCATTTACTGTTCTATTTCTCAACTAGTATTTACTCTTTGCCTCCTCAACTGCAGCAATAGTTAGTCTTTCTATTTCTTCTTTGGTGAGTCTTCTAATACTACATTGAGCAGGCACCTCAATTGAATGTGGCTCTGTATAATCTTCTTGGAATCAGAAAGGATCTATTGTTCAGCCATATGGACATTATACTTTTGATTTGAAACATCATACTCATAACCTTCATCCTCTAAAAATGAGTATCCTTCCTTAGCATGGTAAAGAGTAATTGAAGTCAAATAAACCTTGTGATCTTCTCCATTATTTTCCATCAACATTCCCTCTTCTTGCATCCTTTGAGCTACAACACAATAGTTTGGGGAATGTGGCTTATCACAAGCTTCACAAAAGTAATTATTACTCACCATGTAAGTTCCCTTCTTGCTCAATGGATCAGGAGTCTCTTTGTTTCTTGGCCTAGCTGTTATAGGTTTTCCATCCTTCCAGTCTATATTATAAGGCATATCATGCAACCTCAGCCTCTCATTTATGTATGTATTCTCCTATCTGTACTGATACTTATTGCTTTGCTGAGGAGCCCTAGGGTTATCTATTTTATTGATTATACCAGCAGCCTTCCTATCATTTTCAATTTTCAGTGCTATCTTCTGAGCTTCAACTAGATCTCTTGGAGACCCTCTTCTTAGTTCATACCCTGTTTTAGGATCAAATGCATTTAAATAAACACTCAATGCTATATAATCTGGAAACCTTGATCCAGGAGGTACTTTAGTCTACAACTTGTTGAATCTTCAGTTGAAATCATAAATTGAATCATTCTTATTTTTTTGAATTCGCATCAATTCATGAAGAGTTGCATCTGGTGCATTTACATTTCCATATTGCTCTAGGAATCTGTCCTAGAATATTTGGAGAGAATTAATTGAGGGTGTTGGAAAACTATTGAACCAATCCCTAGCATCCTCAAGAAGTGACATCATAAATAGCCTCATATGTAAATCTTCATATGGCACACCTATGTCTTGGATGAACACATTGAAATTCTTTAAATGTTCTTCAGCAGTGATTGCATTACTCCCTTTAAACTTAGGTACCAGACCTCTCCAACTGCCATCCATAGGGTAAGGATATAACTGAAACCCTACTAAATCAAATTGTCTGATCATTGCTGCATACTGGTGGGGGGAGGAATAGGTGGGTACTGATATTGGTTCATAGGATTATTGTATTGTACATTATGTTATGGCACATGATGTTGAACAGGAGGTGGATGTGTATTAGTATGTTGTGTGGGAATATGAGGTGGATGATTTGACTGTCTATAATGATTTCCTATCTAATGGTAAGGAGACACAAGTGGATTAGAAGGCCCTGCACCATGATTACCCTGCTTATGAGGTGGTACATACTTTGGGGGGCAATCAGTTGTTTGAGAAGTAATTTGGGCTTTCAACAATGCAGCTCTTAGTTCCTCTATCTCCTTCCTCTATGATTCAAACTGTGCTTTTACCTCCTTAGGAAGCTCATGATCAATAGAGTCATTTGGGTTACCTTCCATCTTCTAATCATATTCATGCTGAATTTTGATTCGTTCAGCCTCCAGTTCAACTCTAATCTCAGCCTATTTCTGAGGATAAAGAAAAAAAAAGGATTTCTTTGATCTTCTAGAGTACAAGGCTCTGCACTCAAATTGTTTCTCCATGTATCATAGCAATCATATGTTTCACAATGTTCTTTTGATACTTTGTCTTTATCTGTTAGGCACATATTCTCACTTATCCCTTTTCCCTTATCAACCTTGTTATCTTTGTGTGTCCACTTACTGCTGCCAATAGGAGCTCCAGTATGACCTCCCCTATATTGAGATCTTCTTCCATTCATGTTTGCAATACTACAAAATTTATGTCAGATTCGCCACTCACTTTTGTCAAAAATGAGAAAATACTTGATGCTTCTTATTCCCAGTGGAGTTTGTATAAAGTTCCTGACTCTATGATTAAGGCTTTGATTCTGAATGCATTCCCCAGTGGATTTGCCAATTTTTTAGCTATCAAAAATGTAGGTTGAATGCCTCAAGAGGTTTCCAATGTCTTGATACATTTCAGGGTAACGGACAAGTTCAAGAGAACTCAACCTTCTACTCTTTAGGTGCTACTAAACCTAGGTGGGTGTACCTTTCTAAATGAAGTAGACTTGACTATTGATTATCCCTCTTGCAATGACTTGTTCACAATGGCAGATGGGAGTGAAGAAATGAAATCTAACTTGATAGCAATCTTCTAATCTAAATCCTAAAATGCTTAATAAATAGATATAAAGAAACTGAATGAATTCAAAATGATTAAGATGCAGAGACTAGTGCCTTATTGGGTATGCGGAGTCAAATGAGATCAAGATGAGCAACACTTCTCTGGAGAAAACTCAAATTATCTAGCATATATTATGTTTACAACTTGTATAAACATGCAAAATGTGATTACGAAGCTCTACTTGCACAATCCAGATGATTCTCTCTTATTACTGTGATTAACTAAAAGGATTTAATCTTTTCTTGAAAGAACCAATCAATCAATCACACATATACAACAAATGTGCACTGATGAATTATATATAAACTTGTCATATCAATTCAAACAACTAGCAAGCATCAATCTTGGAGACAGCTTAGCAATACTTTCATTAGATTCAACAAATAATAGACACCAGAGAAATGCAGCAACATCAATTGATTTTCATAAATACCTCCATTTTGAAATCATGCAACAATAGTCTCTAATCGGATAATTTTATTCTGTTGTATCTACTTGTTGTGTATCGAATATCTAATAACTGGTGGTCCTTCTACAATTACAAAATGCCTATTTATACACCAGCATCAAGAAAATAAATCATATAGAAATTCCATGTCGGCCTCCCATAGAATTCAGGCTTCAATCAAGTCAGCCTGCAATAGTTTCCAAACATATACATGTCGGCCACAGCATTTGAATTTTATTAATCGCCAATGAACAGTTGTCGAGACATATCGTAGTGATGCCAAAGCCAATTCAATCATTAATCACTCCACTTGGCGTTACTCACTTTCAGTGTGACACATCAGAGTCAGGGAGATGTCATACAGCCAACACTATGTTTCACCGAAGTCACGAGGGAGCCTCATATTTCTTTATGTTTCATTGTAGCTCTTTGATATCAGGGAGACCTCTCACTGATGTGTTCCTTTTGCTTCATTCACTATCACCATGACTTTCAGATATCAGAGATACTTCACATAGGCCATATCATGTTTCACCGAAAGACCCCTTATTCATCTTGTGTGTCGCTATAACCTTCAACTGTCGGGGAAACATTATATAGAGTTCTCCTTGTTATACCGAGAGCCCCGAGCTCACACCTATTCGCCGAGACAAAGTAATCCACACACCAACATAATCCCATGCACATTATTGGTGAGACATATCAATGTTGGGGAAACCTCTCGTAGAATGCTTTGAGTCATACTGAAAGTCTTCATCCAAACTAAGTTGTTGAGACAAGTCAATTCTCATGCCGACAAAGACCATTTTGTTTTCCATCGGCAAGACCAAAGGTCACTCACTGAAACCACATGCCAAAAACCTTAACTCATACCGATATCACATCCCTTTATGTTGTCGGTCGGTGAGACATATACACTTCACTATGACCACTCACTGAAGACCTTTATGTTTGGCTGAAGCGAAACCCCATATGTGATGTCGGCGAGACCAAAGGTCACTTGCCGAGACCCTACCTTGATAGCTCCAACTCTTACCGATATGAATCCTCCCACCACCGGTCGGTAAGACAAAAGACATTCGCCAAGACATAAAACCGATACTGCATTGCTCTCGCCGATGAACCTCTTCATGGATTAGTTGGGGAGACATATTGAATTCGATAAGACATTACCCCATTTTCCAAACTCCTGTCGATAGGTTCCTCCTCGGCGGTCGGCAAGACCAAGTCATTTTTGCTAAGATGCTTCACTGAAGGAAATATTTTGCCAGTATATGAATGTGCCCACCGCCGGTCGGTGTGACAATTTAAATTTGCTATGACCTCACACCAAAAACATGCCGATGTATCTCCATTCATGTTGGTCGGCAAGACAAAAAGTAATCGATAAGACCTCATTTCGATGGTATAACTTATGTCGAAAGGAACCTTTTCTGCCGCCGAAACACTTGGAATATCCTCCCAATAATTGCCAATAGATGAAATCCAATCGCCATGACATCAGAAAATGTCTTGCCAATAGGAAACACAGATGTTTACAAGAAGAGGAAGACCCTAATATTGTCATGCTGATATGCCTATAGTAAACATATGTTAGAAAAAATGCACTATGGGTAGGGAAGATCTAGATGGACTTATGTCGATATGGACCACAACATGAAAAATGCATGACCCGATGGATTCTATGGGACCGAATGGAAAAAATGAGTGAAAAATGCACACAGTAGGACCAATATAGAAAATTATGAGTGAAATCAACATGTAAAATCATCAGATTTTTACAGTCCTAACACCACCAAAATATTGAGGGCCCAAAAAAATTGCCAGGAAAAGTCAAACAACGAACCACCTATAGTAACAGGGCTGCAATAGACCTCCTAAACAAATTAGGAAAAATTGAGCCCACCAAATATCCACCATAAGAGGGGTAAAAAACCCAAGCAACAGTGGATAAACGTTCTTCCAACTACACCATCCAACCAGACACCAACCCCAAAACCACCTCAAAAGGAAAGGGATCCCCTCTATAGGAGAGGAAGAAGTGGGGACCAAGACTACCAAAGAAACCTCCCTCCAGAGCAAGCACATTCCTCCTTGATAGGAACTAGTTGAAAGGAGAAGCACTTCCCACCATTTCTACAACCACCAACTTTGCCTCAATAGGAGAAATATTCACTTGAATAGAATACAATGATAGTAAAACATGGTAGGAAGTAATAAATATAATAGAAAAGGAAAAAACCTCCTCCTGTTGTACCTAGAAGGATAAAATAAAAAGGAAGGACAACACCAGCCTCCCAGCCAACAAAATCAACCTAAGCCATTAAATAACTAGTAGCTCCTTCCTTAGATTAAGCACCAACCACCACAAGGGGCCACCAACCAACTATGAACCCAACACCATCCTCTTGAGAGTGGAATTTTTCATAAAAATAGCCACCAACCAAGCATAAGCCTTGGCCCAGAACCATTCCACACCCTTGCACCAACTAACCAACAAGGAAAGTAGGGAATCCTTCATAAGACCAACCCAAAAAATATAGGATTCCACCAAAAAAACTTATCCAAGGTTTAGAATGAACCAAGCCCAAGCCAAGCACCCTACACTACACCAACCTAGAATAGAAAAATAGCATAACCAACACTCTATAGTAGGAAACCCTGTAGCTAACCAAGTCATGCAAGGCCATAGAAACCTCTAAAACCCAAAAAAAAGAAGTAACCACCAACGAGAAGCATGTCCCATAACCAACCAGAACCCACCAAATGGGATCAACACCACATAGCATAGTATCAAAGGAACTAACCCCCAGCACCCTACAAACAACCCAATACATCCAACACACTCCCCAAGACTTAGGGTCAAAGCAATGAAGAAGAAAGGCACGGTGGGAAGAAGCACCCAGAACAAACACAACAGGAGAAGCTAACCCTAGGCTAGCAGACCCTAGGCTCACACCATAAAAGGACAAGGACATGTCCAAAATATTCCCTAGACTGATAGGGACACCACCCCCATAGACTTGAGCAAACTCCATCTAAGACGGAACCATCCAAGCAACCACCATCAGAAAGCTAAGAACAACTTGTTTGCCTCCTACAATGATTTAACAACTAGGTCGTTACAACCGTGATTTAGAGATTGGACATCTAACCTAAATAGCCATTTCAATCATCATGAAGGTACATTTAACTTGTCAACCCAGGGACGTGAACTTGAAATGGATCAGCACAGTATGTGCACTAGGAACCCAATGTAGCCATTTTCATTCTACAGCTAAGAAAGACACAATGCTGAAAGTAAATTGCTTAGAAAGGAATAACATCAATGCTAACCATCAATCAACAATTACACCAAGCTGAAATGCATAAAAAAAATAAAAAAATCTGAGCAAACAAACAAGACACTACTCTGTTTGCTTTGGCTACAAGAACAGTCACAAAATGGAATTCTAGTGGTTGCAGGAACAATCGGTGCCAAATTCTTAACTAACTACTGAACATAAAGTAATACTAAACTAAAGAATGGATTACTCTCCAAGTGGGACCCCTTGGATAAGTATCCTCTAAAACTAATGAGAACTCAAATGCTCAAACTTAGAATTTCATTTCATTCACTAGAATTCATGAGTACAAAAGAATAGCATAACTGTATTGTTGAAAGCTTAAGAATGCAAATACAATCTCAAATCGTGCAACCTCCTTAAAGAAGGAGAATTTTATCCTTATTTATACTACCAACTAAACAAGGCAGTCAACTCCATGAATTGGGAGGATGCCATTTAGGGAAAATAGAGAAAGTGGGGCGACGGTTATGCATGCATGGAATCCAGTCAGACGTGCATGTCCAACCATGGATTTAGTACTGCAGTAACGCGCACATTTTCTCAACATCAATAAATACCATTACAAGGTGGTTACATTCGATTTGCATGGGGAATCTCCTGCCATCGACCTCCTTTGACCTTTGAATGATTCCCTTGTTGAACATTATGGTGCATGCCTAGTTAGCGATGTCTTCCTCAATTTAGCATCCTCAAATTAGATCTGCATGGCAATGTTAGTACACAAAATAATTGCACATTTGTAATCACCTTAAGGAACATTCATTAACCACATGCAATATTAATATAGATAGTCCATATAACATGCCATTATCATTAAAGGTTTGCAAAAATAATATTAAGCCCAATGTCTATAGTTTAAGGAAATATCATAAAAGTATCAACACTTAAAGTCAAAGTCCATGGTAACTTCAGCAACTAAATCATAAATTCTGCCCAAAATGAGACAATAAACTAGACTCATCACTCCCCCCAACCTAAGATTTTGTTTGTCCTCCAGCAAGGGAAGGGTTGTTCTTTTGCTTGGTCAATGATCTAAAATTTGTAATTGACAATTGTCCCACATCAGAGTGTGTTATGTGTGAATCAGGATCCCAATAGAATCCTCTCAATCTATCCAATATGCTCCATCTTTGTCTCTCTGCAACAATATCATATTGGTAGAACCTGAAGTTTGGTACAAGACACATTAGGATGGGTGGCTAAAATTAGGGGAAGCCAGAATCGCCCTTTTGTCCTTCCAATGTAAATATATCTGTCAATTCTTCTAAGATTTTTTGCATAGTTTTGGATGGCATGAGGCTCAGCCTACTTGAGATCATCAGTTAGGCTATTCCATCTTTGTGATAGGTATCTCTTCACAGTTTCCTCTTTTTCTTTTTCCTTTGCCTCATATTCACTATAAATTGCTTTTATCCAAGGCATAACCCTATTACCATAGCTAGGCCTGAAAAATAATTGTGTCATTCCCTGAAAATATTCCTTGGATTCCTTGATTCATCCCTAATGGACAGAGGGATATTGGATTCCATTTGCTTATAAGCCCCATATTGATGTCCCCAACTAATCTCATTTTGCACCTAGGACATAAATTCCCTTAATTGGACATCCCCAACATACAACAACGGATTCCAATCATGGTCTTGAGTTACAACATAATTATGCAAATAAAATTCACACAAAAAATTCTTCATTTCAGGGGAAGCAATCTAATAAGCATTGAAAAATTCAGTAGGGGTCTCAATAGAAGGGTTCAAACCTGATACAATCCTTTCCAACCTAAAAGAAAGATATTTCTCCTTCAAATGTAGAGCATAGACCCTTGGAGGGGTCCTGCATTCTAAAATTTGTGGTACCAAAGCTGTCATATCATCCACCTTCTTTAAGGTGGAAGTATCTGCATCCTTGTCTTTAATTTCCTCATCTCTCTTTTTAATTTACTTTTTCAATCTACGTTTTTCCTCCTTCCATACTTCTTCTCTTCTTTTCATCTCTTTCCATAAATGCATGGCTACCTTATGCATTAAAAAATCTAGGGGGTTATGTATTTCTACCAGCATTTTTCCTGGCACTAGTGCTTGCTCTTCACATGGTACTGACTGCGAGGATTCAGGTTGTCCCGTCAATTTTGGCTGCAAGGGTACTGATTGTTCTCCCAATTCGGGTTGTTGTTGTAGGGACTCCTGCTCTTGTTCTAGATTTTGTTGTAGGATCTCTTGCTACAATACCTCCTATTGCAGGATTTCTTGCTACAGGAAATCCTTATTTCCTTCATACTCTTGATTTTTGACTTGTTCTACAATACTAGCAAGATCAGCCAATGTTATGTTTTTTGTTGTCTTAAATATATCTTCTTCCTTGAAATTCTCCTGCCCCATTGGAGCTTTTGTGTCCCATTGTGATATTTCTCTAGATTTAGGGTTTTCTTGCATAGGCATACCAAAGGCTGGCCCGACTGGTCTTGCCTTCCTAGGAGGGCTCTCATGTTTTTCTTTTGGTTGTAGGATGAACAGTGTCAACCTTTCTCTTATTAGAGCTTGGCACCTCTTTTTTTGTTGGTTGTCTTTTGGCCTTTCCTTTTCTTGTTTCTACTTCTCTCTTATGTGCCCTAGTTTTCATTAGAATTCCAAGTGGAACATCATCATTAGAGTCAAGGGAAGAACTTTCTTTGTCTGAGTTCCCTATCCCAAAAGAGCTAATTTCTATGGTTTCTTCTACTATAGGAGGGTTTACACTAGGGCCTTCACCAGAGGTTGAAGCACCAAGAGTGGATTCAGTCATGCTCAAGCCCCTAATAGCCCTACAAGGTTGAGGTAAAACCCTAGGTTGCAAATTCTCAGGTCTAATTTGATCATTTTTATGAATTCTTCACAGGTCATTCTAGACACATCATGCAGAGACTTCTCAACTAACAATTTAATCAGACAATGGTGGGAAATGGAATTTTCCCTACCTTTCTAAGTCTCGGCTTCCATGACTGAAAGAAGGTTGTATAGCACATTTTGCACATTCATCCTCCTTTTGTGCCTCATGTGATTCAAAAGCTTGAAGTGTACAGAAAGAAAATTAAACTGGCGACCTTCATAGGTGATGTACTTTATGACATAAACGGCTATCTACTTCCATGGCTCAGGCAGAGACATTCTCTTTTCACCCTGTTTATCTATGCTCAATGGAGAGTCATTCAGCTCTACAAATTTAGCCCTAGCTAATTTGGCATCTCTGGAAGTAGGGTAACTATCACCATCAGCAGGTAACCCTATGAATTCTGCAATTCTTTCTTCAGTTGCTATGACCTCTAGCCCTTTCACCATGGCCTTCCCTTCAAACAATGTTTGGAAAAATCTAGTGCAATGTCTTCATCAAAATCATCCAGCTTCAGGAAGTAGTCTATCCACCTTTATTTTATAAATTTGGCCAAGAAAGGTGCATCCTACAGTAATACATCATGCACTGTGGGTTCATTTCAAATTAACCCACCTCCCATTGTATGCAATCAAACAAACATTCTATGGTTTCCTTCTTGCAATTCCATCTGAAAACCAAATTCACCTTCTTGCAACACATGCTAACTTTCCAATGCCAATGTCGGCTGAATTTTCCCTTTCTAAATTTACCTTTTGTTTGCAACTTGAGATATGATAGGGTCAATAATGGCAAGGAAGGATTAATAAAAGAAAGCTATGATGGAGAGAAATGGCGGAAGCAGTTGGTGTCACCTTACACATGTGAGTCGTCCTCTCACTCAGATTTCAAATTGGCTCAATTTAAATTTTGTTGATATAGACCAACATGGACTGACACATGGGAAAAATATTTAGATCTTTTTCCTCCCCCACAACTTAAATTTTGGCATGTGTCCTCACATGAGGAATGATGATTTGACAGGGTAGGCAATATTTGCATGCTATGATGAATGTCCATACTAACGTACAACAATTAAATGAATGCACTTAAATACAATTAAGATATAGCAATTAATGTGCACATACCTGAATGTGTGGAGGATTCATTGCAAAGATTGTGTAGAAAGTACCATTCACATTTTTAGGAAAGAAGTTGACCAATTAATAAAGATGAGGTGGAATGAGGTGGAGTGGAATGAAGTGAAGAAATGGAAGAGAGAGAAAGGTGGAGATGGATGGGCGGATGGGTGAAGAAATGGACTCCCATGGAGGTGGAAGTATTTATTATGAAAAGTACATACCTTAATTAGCTAGAAGGAGGGACACTAGGTCCACTTCCTTTGGCTGCAGGAAGCTCGAATGTTGCAGGCTGAGTGAATTGTTGTAAGAACTCCTTGGAAGTTGGCTTGTGATACAATTTAAGGTGGTGACCATTGAAAATCAGCTTAAATCTAACTGGGTCAATAGTAATGAGTTGTACAACATCATTAGGGAATACTTCAGCAACCTCATATGGTCCTAGCCACCTTGTTTGCAATTTTCTTGCATTGTTCTGATATCTTGAGTCATAGAGCAAGGCCCAATCTCCTGGTTGGAATTTCTTATCCTTGATGAATTTTTCATGCCACTTGATTCTCTGATTCTACACTACTCTATGTGATGAAGGGCTTGTCTTCTCATCTCATCCAAAGCATTTAGCTACATGATTCTCTCTTTTTGTGCCTCAGAAATATCCATCCCAAAATCTACTACAGTCCTAAGAGTCTTATATTCAAATTCAATCAGCATCATGGTTCTCTTTCCATACAACAACTCAAATGGAGTGAAGTGTGTAGTTGTTTTCGAGGTAGTTTTGTAGGCCCAAACAACTTCTAGTAATTTGTTTGTTCAATCCTTTATGTGAATAGCTACTATTTTGGTCATAATAGCTTCAATTTCTCTGTTGGTTACCTCAACTTGGCCATTAGCCTAGGGGTGATAAGGAGTGGACTTCCTATGTCTTATGGTGTACTCATTGACTAGTGTTGCAACAAGGGTTGATGTGAATTGATCCCCTTGATCAGTCACTATCTCTCGTGGAACTCCATACCTTGTGACAATTTCCTCATAAGGAAATTCTGCAACCTTGTTATCTCTTGCATGCTTCATGGCCTTAACTTCTACCCACTTTGTTACATAATTAGTGCATACTAGGATATAAGACTTACCATTTGATGGAGAGTCAATGGTTCCTAAAAAATCCAATCCCCACTTGTTAAAGGGAGTGATTACTACCTAAGGGTAAAGTGGCATCTCATCAGATTTGGTTGGTTTACCCATTCTTTGGCATCTGTCACATTTTCTTGTATACCTTCTTTCATCCTTGTGGAGTGTTGGCCAATAATATCCCATGTTCAAAATATTCATTGATGTCCTCTTGGGTGCAAAATTTCCTCCACATGGTTCATTGTCGAATGCATGCAAAATGGCATATGTCTCATCTTCTCTCATGCATCTCCTCATGACATGGCCTGGTCTAGTATAAAATAAACATCTAGCAATCCATGAGAAAGGAAAATATTTTTCAATGAGTGTCCTCTCTTTTGGAGAGAAGTGTGGAGGAACTCTACCTATGACCAGATAATTAGCTATGTCAGCATACCAGGGTGTTTGTACACTGATGGAGAATAGATTCTCATCAAGAAAAGAGTCATCTATGGCTTGATTACCCCCTGATGTAGTCAACTTTGAAAGAAAATCTTGCAACAACACTAGCCTTCCCTATTTTATCCATAATGGTTATGTCAAACTCTTGCATTAACAATAACCATTTTTCCATCCTACCAAAGATTAGAGGCTTATTCATGAGATACCTAATGGTTGCATGATCAGTTTGCACAAAGAATTGGTAACCTATTATGTAATGCCTGAATTTGTTCAAGGCATAGATTATTGCTATCATTTCTTTCTCTATCACTATATAGTTGAATTTAGCTCCCTATAATTTTTTGCTGACAAAATAAATGGCATTTTCAATAGCTCCTTCTTTTTGTCCTAAGACTGCTCCTGTGGCATAATCTAATGCATCAATATGGATGTGGAAAGGAAACTCCCAATTATTTCATTTGAGTATAGGAGAATGAGTCAAAGTTACCTTCAAATCAGAAAATTCCTTGTCACAAGCTTCAGTCCACTGGAATTCAACATCTTTAGTGAGAAAAGTATAAAATGGTGTTGCTATTTTTCTAAAATCCTTGATGAAACACCTATAATATCTTGCATGTCCCAATAAACTCCTAACATCCTTCTATTTTGTAGGTGTGGGCAGATTTGTGATCACCTCAATCTTTACAGGATCTACTTGAATTCCTTTGTGGGAGATATAGTGGCCAAGAACTACACCTTGCATCATCATGAAGCACTTTTCATTGTTTAAGGACAATTTTTGGTCTTGAAATCTCTGTAGGACTCTCTTGAGATTTTCCAATGCTTGATTAAAATCAGCACCATAAGTGGTAAAATCATCCATGTAAATCTCCATGCAATCAAGAGAGATATCTGAAAAATATGCTAATGACCGCCCTTTGAAAATTTGCAGGTGCATTGCATAAGCCAAATGGGAGTACTGAGTAGGCATAGGTCCCCCATGGACAAGTAAAGTTGGTCTTCTCCTGGTCCTTTGGTAATATTTGGATCTGGTTGTAGCTACTGAATCCATCTAGACAAGAAAAGTATTGATTTCCTGCAAGTGTGTCCAAAACTTGATATATGAAGGGTAAGGAAAAATGGTCCTTTTTGGTGGTAGCATTAAGTTCCTTGTAATCAACACAAACTCACAATTTCCCTCATTTCTTGGGCACAATCACTAATGGACAAACCCACAAGCTATCTGAAATGAGGTAGATAAATCCTAAATGATCTAGCAATTTATGCAGTTCCCCTTTAACAATTTCTCTCAGTGCAACATTAATTCTTCTTTGTGGCTGCCTCACTGGGGTGCAATCATTTTTGATGTAAATTCTATGTGTGCAAATTTTAGGGTCCAATCCCTTCATATCATGATAATCTCACGCAAATGCATGCTCGTGGGTCCTCAATAAGTTTTCCAATAACAATTGTTGTTCTTTACTCAGTTTGTTGTTAACATTTAGATATCTTCCTTCTGACACCTACACTTGTGTAATCAACTCTATCATGGTTGTTTAATTAATACATGGTACCTTTAGTTCATATGGCAGAAATGTATGGGTCATACCTATTGTTTAAGGAAGTCCGGTTACAGGAAGAGTGGTTGCAGGAAGAACGTCTGCAGGAACGGTGGTTGCGGGAAGAGAAGGCAGAAGTGTCTTGACTGGAGCAACAGAATGATAAGATGATTCTTCTTCCACTTCACAATGATTTTGAATGATGTTAGCCAATACTTCATCCTCATCTTGAAGTTGCATAAAATAGATTTTTCCTAGCATCATAAGATGTGCCACAAAATTAACTTCCTCAGCCTCTTCACCAACATGTGGCCATACGGGATCATTCTCATCATGAGATGGTTGAGCAGGAGGATAAAGAACAAAAAATTCAGTGCTCCTCCCATCTAAAATGGTCATGTCACCTAACCGGCATCCAATATATGCATCTGCAGTTGCTAACCATGGCCTCCCAAGAATAATAGGATACCTACCTAGTGTAGCTTTAGGAGAAAGAATCATGAAGTTTTTTGGGTACTCCTAAGAATCTAGAACTACCATAAGATCCTCCACTATTCCTTCGGGCTTAACAATAGAACTATCAGCAAGTTGCAGGATGGTAGGAGTAGATCCCATGCTTGCAATGTTTAGTTGCTACAAGATGTCCTTGGTCATTTCATTGATTGTTGCCCCTAAATCAATCAGAGCATTCTTTATTTGGATCCCGTTTATAACAACTACTACCACAAGACTACCTGGATCATTGTACTTAGGGATAGTCAATTTTCCAAGCATGATGTCAGCTAGTTGTCCCACCACATGAACTATAGTTGGGTATTTTTTTTCCTGCCTGGCTTCTTGAGGCATGCTTCCTTGATTACCTTGCCATAGATTGGGACATCCTTTATGGTCTGGAATAGAGGGATCTAGATACATATATGTTTCAGCTAATCTAGGATGTCAAAAGTGGTATCCTCTTTTTCTTCCTTTTTCTTGGCAACTTCCAATCTCTAAGGAAATGGCAGTTTTTGTTCATTTTGCTTGGTTGGGACTGGTTCAGGATTTTTAGGTGCACTTGGTTGAATGCGATCATTTAGAGGTTCCTATTCCTCTTCCATAGGAAGCTCAGTGATAATAGGCTTGGAAGGGGCTAGTAAAGTAGTTCTTGAATGCAAGTGGATGTCACTTACACTCACAGCATATGTAGGGAATTGATTTGAATCAGCAGAGTATACAAGCTACTATTGTGGTTTGTTATTTGGATTGGGTGTGGGTTGAGCCAGTAGCTGAGTATGTTTAGGTGTGTTTGAGCTTGAATTAGCAAGTGGAGGCATTATATCAGGCTACTAAGGCTGAGAAGGTGGTTGCATGTAATTGGTTGTCTGGGTTGGCCATTGTTGTCCTCCCCTCCATTGATTTTTTTGCTACCAATTTCTTAGAGGTGGTTGCCAATTCCCTTGATATTGCTACCAATTCCCCTAAGATTGTTGCCACTGAGGTGGAGATTTTTGATGATTGGTACAAGCATTTGGAGGGTTACCCCAAGGTTATGGTGGATATCCTCCATAGTTGGATGGATATGGGGGCTTCCATTGGTTACCAAATGAATAGGAATTGAAATATGGCGTAGCATAAGATAGTGGATCTAGTGGCATACCTTGTCTTGGAGCCTAAGGCTTCCTTTGTGCAACATAGTAGACTTGATCTTCTTCAATCTGGATTGTTTTGAACTCAGGTGGAATCTATATTAGCTACCATCTTGCATTTTTAGTCCTTCTTCTATCTGCAATGGGGGCAATACTCTGCCAACATTTCCTATGCCTCCTCTCGTTTCTTCTTGTCCTAAAATGTATCCAGTTGGGTAACTAGATTTTTCATGATGTCTTACTTGAAATCTTCCAACAAGTGTGTGATCTCCATCCTTGAGACTCCACTGGTAGATAACTTACCCATAGAGGATTGGTAAGCTCTCCCTTTCTTTAAAGCTACCCTAGAGTAGTTTTGGCATATTTTCTTGATGTCTTCCCAAGGAACTTGGGTGATATCTCCTCTTTCCATCAAGTCCAAGGCATCAGTGCAAATCTCATTGATTCTACTTAAGAAAAGAAGCTACTATGATTCTTTTTTGAGGGTATGGTGTGGAGATTTCTATAAGCAGAATAGAAACCTTGAAATGTAATCCTCTAGGCTCTCATCCTCCTTTTGTTGCATCTAAAAATGTCATCTCCTCTCATGTCACTGCCCCTGCAATATTATTTGTATTTCTCAAGGAACTTTGTCTTCACATCTTCCCAAGTTTTCATAGTGTCTCTTCCTAGGCTCATGAACCATCTTAATGCAGTTTCTTTCAGAGTGGTAGGAAATATTTTAAGCCTATGGGCATCGGTGGTATAATCATAACTCCTGCAAAGTATGTCAAACTCAAACAAGAAGGTATTAGGATCTTCTGTGACAAGACCATAAAACTTGGGGAGTGTTGAAGCAATGATATTTTTTTATGTTGTCAACTTCATTCTAATGGGAAATGGGGAAAGAAAAAGCTGGTTGGTTAGGTATGTTTCTATTTGCATCACCCATCCTTGCTTGATGGATTTCCCAAGCAAAGGGATTCTCAAACTGATTTTGGTCTTTAATGGAAGCTTTAGAACTGGTCAAATTAGGAAATGCATCAACAAAGGGGTGTGGATCTTCTTCTTCTTCTCTTGGCAGGTTCTGATATTCAACTAGCTAGAATGGATTAGGATTGTTAGGAAGAAATCTTCCATAAGCATCTCTTCTCCTTCCTCTATGCATGCGGTATCAACTCACTATCAGTCAGCTCACACAAAGAATTGGTAAAGAATAAGGGGAGTCATTATTTCCTAAATGAGGGATATGCTAAGAAAAACTTTTCAAAATACTACAGCAAGAAAATTATCAATGACTCCAAAGAACTTCCTAGTTTGACACCATCCCTGGCAACAACCCCAAAAATGTCTGCCTCCTACAATGATTTAACAACTAGGCCATTACAGTCATGATTCAGAGATTGGACATCTAACCTAAATATCCATTTCAATCATCATGAAGGTGCATTGAACTTGTCAAACCAAGGACGTGAACTTGAAATGGGTCAGCATAGTATGTGTACTAGGAACCCAAAGTAGCCATTTTCATTCTACTGCTAAGAAAGACACAATGCTGAAAGTAAATTTCTTAGAAAGGAATAACATCATTGTTAACCATCAATCAACAATTGCACCAAGCTAAAATGCATGACAAAATGAAAATATAAGCAAGCAAATAAGGCACTACTCTATCTGCTCTGGCTACAAGAATAGTCACATAATGGAATTTTAGTGGCTGCAGGAATAGTCAGTGCCAGATTCTTAACTAACTAATGAACATAAAGTAATACTAAACTAATACTAAACTAAAGAAAAAATTACTCACCAAGTGGGACCCCTTGGATAAGTATCCTCTAAAACTAATGAGAACTCAGATGCTCAAACTTAGAATTTCATTTCATTCACTGGAATTCATGAGTACAAAAGAATAGCATAATTGTATTGCTCAAAGCTTAAGAATGCAAGTATAATATCAAATCGTGCAACCTCCTTAAATAAGGAGCATCTGATCCTTATTCTACCAGCTAAACAAGGCAGTCAACTCCAGAAATTGGGAGGATGCCATTTAGGGAAAATAAAGAAAGTGGGGTGGCAGTTATGCATGCATGGAATCCAGTCAGACATGCATGTCCAACTGTGGATTTAGCACTGTAGTAATGTGCATGTTTTCTCAACATCAATAAAGACCACTACAAGGTGGTTACATTTGGTTTGCATAGGGAATCTCCTACCATCAACCTCCTTTGACCTTTGAATGATTCCCTTGCTAAACATTATGGTGCATGCCCAACTGGCGGTTCTTCCTCAATTTAGCATCCTCAAATTAGATCTGCATGGCAATGTTAGTACACACAATAATTGCACATTTGTAACCACCTTAAGGAACATTCATTAACCACATGCAAGATTAATATAGACAGTCCATATAACATGCCATTATCATTAAAGGTTTGCAGAAATAAGATTAAGCCCAATGTCTATAGTTTGAGGAAATATCATGAAAGTATCAACACTTAAAGTCAAAGTCCATGGTAACTTTAGCAACTAAATCATAAATTCTACCCAAAATGAGACCATAAAATAGACTCATCACAGCTCTCATCCCCAGAAGCCACAAAAGGATCCCAATAAGATGCCCTATACTAGCCAAAGTCAAACCATTCAACAACGGGAATGGTAGGATGACCATCAGCAATCCTCCAACCTCAATATTGACAAAACCCATCCAGGCTCCATCCACGATATTTTTTGAACCAACAACCCTATCCATAGATCCTTCAACCCCGACCACTACAACATAGAATGGTAAAACCACACCTCCCATGGAATAGGATAGGAAACAAACAGGTTGCTCAAGCCATCCATCAAGCCTAACACCAACAATAGAGCCACTAAAGACCAAAATGAAATGTGGAGAACTCCCATAGGCGACCAATGAACTAGGGACATACCATATCCCATAGTGTTAGGCAAAAAACAACAACCCCTGATCAAGAATGTCATCATCCACCAATTCCCCCATAATATCTTCTCTAACATCGATTAATGGAATAGGGACAAGCCCGCCACAATCAACAATCGAGCTCACACCAACAAAAATACTGTGAAGAGATCTCAAACCTCCTTTGTTCCTGCCACTGCACACCAAACCAACACCCCTGATAGGAGTCCATGCAAGGTAACATAACCACTATAACTCTCTAGGTATGCCAGGCACCAAGGAGAGAAGCCAAGCAACCTCCCCAAAATGAAAATTCCAGTTAGAAACCTCCCCAAAGAACACTAAATCAAACCAACACCATTGGATCCCCCACCAATGACAGCCATCATCTTCATCCTCCACATCAGAATCCCCATCCTTTGCAGACCCAGAGGAATTCAAATTTCTCTGCCCTTTACCACTACCACTCATCGTCTTTGTCTAATCCATTTCAACATGTTCATTTTTGAGGACTTTGTTAAATAAATGGAATTTATTTAATTTTTCAATGATCAATGAGGTCTTGGACTATGTTCTTTAACCTCATACAACTGTTCATGGTGTACCCTTTGATTTTGTGGAATTCGTAGAGCTGATTTTCATTGTACCAAGGAGGTTTTACATCTAGTTCTTGGTAGTTCTCATAGGTGGGAATCTTGATGAGGTTTTCATTTATTAGTTTCTTCATGATGACTTCAAGTGTTTCCCCAAGGGCGATTTACTTTCGCTTCATGAAGTTCTTGTTTTGTTGGGGTGGTACCCTTTGATCATTGATGTTATTGATCATTTGATTGTTTGGTTGTTGTGTTGTTGTGTTTGCTGGATGGTTGTTTTGATGATGGTTTTGGCTTTGTTGTTGTGGTGCAGGTGTGTTTTTTTGAGGGGCACTAATGACAACTTTGGCATCGACAACACAATCATTGGTAACATTTTTGTTTCTTGCCCATGTGTGCAGTTTTTCATTGTAATTGGTGGGTGGGAGATTGTTCTATTGTTTGGCATATGAAGTTGATCCTCCAGGTTGTGTCATAAGGACTCATTCGATGTTGAGCACCTTGGAAATCAACTAGTCGTATGTGGTGATCCCTTGGACCTTGAGGTGGAATGCCAAGAGGTCATCTAGGTTGGATATGATAGTGCACACTTTTTGTTCCTCAGGCATGACCCATTTGCTCTAATTGGCCTTGGATCGCCATCATTGTAGGAATGAAGCAAATGATTCATTCTTACCTTATTTTAGAGCTGAGAGTTCCTCTAGACTGACATCCATAGCGATATTGCAGGCGTAGTTTTTAATGAATGCGTCTATGATTTCTTGGAATGTCTTGATGCCTATGGGTAGGCAAGAGAACCATTCCATGGCGTGGCCAGCCAAGCTCCTAAGAAATAGCCACATCATATAGGTATCATCATACATGACTTCCATGCAATGAACCTAGAATTCCCTGATGTGATCCTCAAGGTTTCCCTTCCCACAATACTTATCAAACTTGGGGATCTCAAATCCCTTTGGGAATGGTTTCATCACAAGGCTCATGTCGAATGGATAAGGACACAAGTTACTAGATGTTTTTGTGGTTCACACTGATTGAAGGTCGAGCACTTGTTGCAAGAGCAACCTGATTTGTGTTGTCACATCATTTTGTGGATTAGGGGGTGGGATGAAGGTGTTCTAAGGTGGTTCAATTGTTGGTTGGATGGGTGGGTTTTTTGGTGTGTTGTTTGATGGTATCTACACATTCTGTTGAACCATGTATGCTTGCACTTGTTGTTGTATCAATAATGCTTGATGTTGGTCTTGTTGCTGCTGTGCTAGGATTTCTTGTTGTTGAGCCTATTTTTGTTGTGCCTACAACACTTGTTGTTGAGCTGCTAATTGGGTTGCTTCCTATTGTTCTTGATATTGCTTTAGCATTTGTTGATATGCTTGTTGTTGCGCTGCATGTTGTTGTGCAAGATACTGCACTTGTGCTTGTACTTTTTGCGCTTAATATTGGGCTTGGGCTTGAGCATGTGCTTGAGCTCATGCCTGAGCTTGGGCTTGAGCTTGAGCTTGTTCTTGTGTGGCTTGAGCTTGAGCTTGAGCCTGAGCTTGAGCCTGAGCTTGTGCAGCTTGTTGTTGTTGTCGCAATAAGACTTGGGCAGCATGTTGTGCTTGTAATGTAGCTTGGGCAACTTGAGTAGCTTGCACAGCTTGAGTGGCTTGCTGAGCAGCTAGTTGCATGGCTTGCTGAGCAACTAATTGAGTGGATTTTTGTTTTTGTACTTGTAGGAATGCCTTTTGATAAGAAACTTGTTGAGCTACTTGCAATGCCATACTGTATTGGTTTGATGTATTGGAGGTTGGTGGTGGTGGTGGTGGTGGTGAGAGATGTTGTCATGTTGATGGTTTGGTTTTGAGTGGTGGATGGTATGATCGATTTCATTGGTCCTTGAGAGATAGTGTTTTGAGATGTTAGGGGGGTGGTTGATGATGTGATGTCAGTGATATGTGTTATTGGGATAGTTTTCATTTATTTTTGCGATGTTGATGACAAGTTTTGAGAGTTTGGCGTGATGCTTTGATTGATATTCAAGATGTTGGTTTGATTTTGATTATCTGGTAAAGGGGGAATCCCTAAGCCAAGAAGTGGTGTGGATGATGATGGCAGTGGTGGAAGTGGTCAAAATGTGAGGGATGTGATCTCTTGAGGAAATGGTGAAGTGTCAAAAATGCCCCCTGGTCCAAACATGTCACCTTCTCCTTGTGGGGTTATGGGGAGAGAGGTTTGGGGTGTTGTGCAAAAGGATGATGATGATGATGGATAATTGGGATCATGGAAAGTGAGAGGAATAGATGTATGTAATGTATTTTGGGGTACGTTTTGTCCCAGGATGGTGTTTGCATCCAAATCCTGATTATTGACCAGGGGGTGTGTTTGTATGGCATTGAGAAATGCACTTCCCTTGTTAACACTAGATTGAGTTGGAGCAATGGATGATGTGATTTGCAGGATATTTTGAGTGATACTTTGGGATGGGGGTGTAGATGAGATGGGGATGGTGGATGAGATTGGGGGTGTGATCCCAAAAGATGGTTCCACAATAGTACTCACATCGAAATCAAAAGGGAGTTTAGCCCCTTGTTTTTCCAATTCGACCATGTATAGTGAAGGGTTGAGTCTCATCATGATGTTGATAATCTTATGATTCTCCGTATTTTGAACTATTTCGGTGATTTCCTTATGTGGCATCCCAAAGGGACTATTGATAAGATCCTCCACTTGGCCTTCCTCATGTGGATTTTGTGATGATGAGGGAAAGTTAGTTAAAGGATTGTTTGATTCAACGGGATTCATTTTGGAGTTTGTTTGGCTTAGATCACTTGAAGTGGGTGTTTCTTTGTTGGCTTCCATGTTCTTGTGTTCAGATCTAGTTTGTACCATAAAATAGGGATCAATTTTTCAAGAATATGGGAGATGAATCTCTAATTCTTTGGATTGATAAATCTTTAGGTACAAAAGGACAAATTTTTTAGGATGTTTTAAGGATGAAATGGTGATTATGATATCGATGTTTAGATGAATTTTTTAAGGATGATTGGAACTCTTGAGAAAATATTGAAGAGTATGTTAAACTTTAGGACTTGATTTGGGATTGATTTGTTTTGGATTCGGATTTTTTGGTGGACTCATAAACTCTATGAGGTTGGATGTTGTCCTAGAGTTAAATCATTCACAAGATGCTAATTTGTCTAGGTGTGAGAAGAAGGATTCATCTAAACACTCTTATCCAAACAATATGATTTTGATAATGAAATCCTAGATCCCAAGATGTTGGATGTTATCAAGGGATGAATTTCTTCACAAGTTTTGATAATTTGATCAAATATGTGGAGAAGGATGCATCTACACACATTCAATCAAACCAAGTGATTTTGGATTGGTTTCAAATGATTTTCCCAAAGTTTAACATGAAGGATTTTTCCAAGATTTTTTAAGAGTTGATGATGAGATGATTTTGGTTTTGATGTTCAAAGATGGTTGAAGGTTTGATTTTGATCCTAGGTTTACCTAAAAAGACACTTGTTTACTAGACCTCGGTATTGAAGAACATACAATACTTCTAAGGACCTCTATAACTAAGAAGTGATTCAAACTGAGCATACATTTCTAGATTGTTCAAAGGAATGAGTCTATAGAACCTTGTGAATTTTTTGTTTATTTTGATATGTTGCTTTTGATTTCTCTTCCTAATGTATTTCTTGATGACCTTTCGAGTGTGATTCCTAAATTTTGAACTTTGGCTCAAGGACTTTTGTTTTGGGATTTTCACTTTCTTGGAAATCATGAGAAATTAACACATGTGAGCCAATTTTGTTATCATTGCTTAGTGATTTTTTTTTCACCACAAACACTTCTTTGATTAGATTTCCAAACTAGATATCCAATGTCTCAATTTCTTTGAATCCCACAAAGTATGTTATGTGGAATTTTGATGAATTCAAGGCAAGGGTTACCTATTGTTTAACTTTAGTAGGCAAATTGAGGTGTAAATCCAAGTGTTTAGAAACCTCTAAGGATAAAATCCCAAGGGAAAGCAATAACACATGAATTTGGTCAATTGTATTTTCCTCCTAAAGGGTTTGAAATTTTGATGATGATGTTAAATGTTTGTTTCCAAATTTTTTCGAACAAGCAAAGTGTTTTATAACCGAGAACAAGCACAACCTTACAGATATGAAAGACTATATTTGTTTCCCCACTTGGACAAGTCCAACTACGCTTATCTTTAGCAAATGGTTAGATGCTTGACCCCACTGGCTCCCCTCCACGACACTCACTTATACAGGGTAGCCAAGCATCAACACCAATGAAACTCCCATGGCATGCTTTCTATTTCTACTAAAGACCGTAAAAGTGTGGGTCAACTTTAGAATGACCATTCTTGCACCAACAAATAGATAAGCATTTTGGCCTTTCTACAACAAGGGTTTTAATTCAGAATTTTCGTTCATAGGAGTTGACCCAATGTGGCAAGAGACCATTGTTGCCCTTCTCGTCGGAGCCAACCGTGTGATATTGATGTTTATTCCAATACCCACATTTATATCCCAACTAAAAATACTCTTCATTTTAGAGTGTTACCGCTTGAGTCATTCCCTTGGGTGAGTACTTTTTCCCCAAGGCATGATCTCTAAGATAAAAAATAGCAAGTAAATGTATTCATAGTTTGATCAACCTTTGTTTAGAAACAAAGGAAGAACACATGCAATAGATTTACTCACACTCGCACAATGTTGTTATGCCCTACATAACCACCCCATTTTGATTTGGAACAAAATGGGTTCCCCCCTTCTCTTTTGGTTTCTTTTCCTCTATTATTTGCTTTGCTTTTGGGGTTTCTTCTGTTTCTCCATGTTTTATCTTTTGTTTTGTTTGATCTGATTTTAGTCTTGTCATTGGCCTAAGTTGGTTTTCTTCTTGCTGAGGATTCAATGAAATAATCACAAGCAATAATGGATTTCATTATGACATGTTTTGTGTTTTATTTCCCCCTGAGTGCTAATGCAAACCTTTCTTTTGTAGGATTAATCGTACACATGATATTTTCCAAGGGAGCTCAGTTGGGAAGCACTCCTTAGCCCAGTTGGTCACAGTTTCTCTCTAAGAAGAAAGTTGGCAAGAATTTGCAGATGTCTTGCCGACTACCAGTACATTCTGTCGATAGGCTTCTGTGTTGCCTATTGGAAAGACCCCAGAGATGTCACAGCGATTGGAGTTCACATGCAAACACATGTCAGCAGGACATCAGTCATCATCTCAATGACTAGGAGTTTCCCATCGACATGAAAGTTTCCTTCAGGAGAAGGAACTTCGGCGAGAGTTATGTCTTCAGTGTATGGTCTTGCTGAAATATTTAGGTCTCATCAACATGAAATGAAAGCATCAGCGGAGGGGAGATTTCATCACCATAAGGTATTGGCGAGATCTTTATGTCTCACCGATAAGATATGCCTTCGGGGAGACTGGATGCATTTGGCATGGTGTCTAAGTGACTACGAAATGTCTTGCCAAAACAAAGTGAGCCCACCGAGAATAAAGAGAATTTGATGAAAGGTCTCGGTGACCCAAGGATCTCTCAGCGACAGGAAACTTTGGTCAGTATGAAGTCTCACCAACCGAAGGGAGTCTCAAAAACACGAAGTGATTTCAGCATAGGCCCTTGCCAAAAAGGGGAGTTCATTGGGATGTCTGGGCAAAGAGGAGTGTCTCAGAGAAAACAAAGGGTGATTTGGTATTATATCTTGCTAATCAAGCGGGCTCTTGCCAAAAGAAAGTTCGGCCCGATAGACCTCTCGCCAAGAGGTATAGCCTTCGGTGAAAGGTCTCACCGAAGGGGAAAGGGTTTCACCAAAATAGAAGGAACTCGAGGAGACTCTGAACAAATGGAACGGGTTCGGTAAGATGTCTTGTCGACCTGATGATGTCTCAGCGATGAGAGAATGTTATCAAAGGGAGCTCATCGAGAAAGGTTAACTCTCGGCAAGAGGTCTCCCCGACCATGTGATGTCCTACCTATAGAAAGGGAACCCCACCGAAAGAAATGGAGCTCGACAAAAGATCATGCCTTCGCCATAAGGTCTTGGCAAAGAAGGAAGTCACACTGAAAGGAAGGGGGGACTCAAGCTTGGGGAAGTAAGGATGGACTCGGGGAGATGTCTCCCAAGTGCGATGGTCTCGCCAAGACAGAGGGGGCTTTGATGAAAGGTCTCAATGAAATTTAGGATTCTTGGCGACAGGGCATGAACTCGGGGTAATATCCCCCTAACATGAAGAGGTCTTCCCGACCAGGATGTACTCACTGAGAGAAGGACTTTGCCATGTGGTCTTGCCAAAATAATGTTGTCTTGTCGATACAGAATGAGCTCGATGGAGGATATTGAGCTCAGCATGATATCCTGCCGACCCAATAGGGTCTTCCCAATGCAAAGTGGGCTCGGCGAGAATGAAAAGGAGTTCATTGAAAGTCTTGCTGACAGCGATGGATTTCCCAATAAGGGAGGCATTGGTCTAACCAAGGATAACTCGCTGTAGCCTCTAGCTGATAGTAAGGAGTCTTGCCGACAACAAGGTAGGCTCGGTAAGAGAAGAGGAGTTTGGGGTAAGGTCTCCCCAAAATAGGATTCTCTTCCTAACATAAAAATGAGCTCGATGTGACTTCTGAAGCTCGATGAAGGGTCTCATCGACTGGTCCATGCTATGCCGATAACTGTTATGAGACGAAATGGCATCGGGGAGACACGATAAGTGTCTCACCGACATGCGATTCAAGGTGGACCACTTTTGACCACCTGAGAAGCTCGTGTGGCATATGCGTGACCAATTAGAGGAAACTAAAAGAGTGAATCATTGGCCCAGTTTGACTAATTGACTATTCCTATGAAGGAAATCTGCAAAATGTGAATGATATGTATTCATTCTGAGATCATAAGCTGATGGATCGACTTGGGCAATGATGTTCAAACCTAAAGGGAGGCCCGATGATGCTTCCAGAAGGCGGTCAATGTGTAGAAAGGTCCAAGACATGAAGGAGGATGAAGGAAAGGAAGCAACCATGACTAACAGGGATAGTTGTAGTGACCATTGATGAGAGGCATATTAGTATTAATGGAAAAATGCTTTTTAGAGAATTGAAGGCGGCCCCGATGGAGTTCAAAGATGGACACAAAAGACCAAAGTAAATGCGGTAGCTAAAAGATCTAAAATGCTTCTCCTAAGGGTAGAAATCCTTCCTCAACATGGACAGCAGGGCTTCCCATTGAATACAGCTTTGACTCTCTTCGAAAGATCTGAAAGCCGACTCTTCTAGAAGCAAATATTTTGTAAACCCTAATGCATGGGGGACAGCACATTCTCTTGGTACACTCTATATATATATGGCATTCTTGCCTCTTTGTAGAGGTTAGAAGAAAGTTAGAAAAAAAAAAGTTAGACAGTTAGGATTAGAACTAAAAAAGGTCAGAAGTTGAGAGCAGCAATAGAGTAGGAATTTTTTGAAACAGGAGAAGATAGAAGTTGATCCTAATTCTTTGTAATAGGAGCTTCTTTTGTCTTCTTAGTTTGCAGTTAGATTCAATAGGAACCAATAATGTATCTTTTCAGTTTTCTCAATATAAATGGAAACAATTTGGAGTAATAGATTTTCTATACACTGGTGATTGTGCCAGTTTTGTAAGTGTTGCTTATCTGTTTCACTAACAGTAGAAGCAACCAGATTAAAATCTACTTCAGATTGTGTTTCAGAATGGTGTTTGTCTTGAGTTAATCATTTGATTTGAGAATCTTTCAAGGATTGAGGTCTTACTTTAATGTTTTGTTTAAATGATAACTTGCAATCTGTTATTAAAATCAGCACTGTAAATGAATGAAACTATGTGTCAATCACAAGTTAATTTCATTCTGCAGTTCTAGTTTAGGAAATCCTTGAAAGATAACAAGTCTGGTTAAGATAGGTGAATTATCATTCTTTTATGTTTTAAAACTTTGGTCTATCTTTTTATGTTTCTTTAAAAAACCCCGGTTAGAGTAGGTTTAAATTCATGCTTGATCTTAGAACAATCCAGAAGCTCACACCAGCGGGCCCCTTGAATATTACTGCTACATTGACCACTGAGGGACATCAGCACAGTTGAGAACCAACTATAAAGACCTTGGGAGCTAAGATATCCATGTGTTATCTTTCTCTTTTAGGAGAAACAGAGTAGCAATATTTTGTTTATCTATTGATGTGCCATTTTGACCGTCAACAAATGTTTTGTTCAATTTTAATCCCCAAAATGAAATGTGGAGGTGATCACTTTATCCCACCCTAAGACCATCAAAAATCCTTTTGATTCTCAAGATCATTGTGAGGCATGAGAGAAGTGCATACGTCTTTTTGATGGCATTATTTTAAGTAAGTAATCACAAAGCAAAATTGCACATGTTCTTTTTAATCCAACAAAAGCAATAATGATTTCTTTTTATAGCACCAAATGAAGTGTGAGAATTTTCTTTTGTTCAATTATTAGCCCCAAACAAAATCTAGTGAGTTTGTATCCTAAAGTTCATTTTAAGCTCCTTTTGTAGCAAGAATTGAAAAAGTTCTTTTTAGGGCCCAAAATGAAACTAGTAAGTCCTAAGTGTGAAAGATAGCAAATTTTTTCCTTAAGAGGAATAGTGAATCCTCTAAAAGTGTTGAACAAACACTAGAGTGTTTAAAAACACTTGGTATCATTAGATCATTTCATCATGCTTATTTTCTTCTTCACCCTTGACCAATCCAATCCTACAAGAAAATCAGTTAGATTTTGCAAAAACAGAGGTCAAGAAACTTGAAAACATGCCAAATGACCAGATTTTGATTAAAAAACACATGTTAGAAATAAATTTTCCCTTTTTACTTCCCTCCAGCAGTGCAATCCATGAAGGCATCACAATTTGAAGTCACCAATGGTCATGTATAGTGTTGCTTACTAGTCAGCGTCACTCTACAGCTAGACCAGTGAGCATGAATGCATCGCTATTTTGATTAGCGGTGCAGTTTGGATTTTGAAAAGATTCCAACGAGCCAGAAAGTGTCAGCGGTTTTGTTTAAAATTTGAATTCTAGGTGGGAAGTCTAAAGCATCACAGTTTGAACTTTTCAGCGGTGCTATATGGCGACGCTGAGTTCTCAGCGGTACTAAATAGTGATGTTGAGCTTCCAGTGGTGGAGTTTTCTATAAACACACAAAAAGCATAGCTTTTTTTCAAAAAATGTGATTTGATCTCCTGGTTTTCCCTCCTTCTAGTGCCAAAATATGAACCTAGATCCTACACCTACAAGAACACAACAAACAACACATTAATAAGGTCAATGAAAGTTAGAATATGGATGCCTCAAGAAATCCATTTGAATGTGAGAGAAAAGGAATAACATGAAGAATACAAAAAACTTAAAGCTAAAATATCAAATCCTATTTTAAAAAAAAGAAAACTCTTGATCTTTTAATGGATTTGGTGCCAATTTGATGTGAAAATTGGCCCTTTCCCAACTCCAATGCTAGCTTTGATGATTTTATGAAGATTGTGATCCACTTTGTTGAAGATTGATGAGTGCTCCAAAACAAAATCTGCATAACCTAGCTATAAAACTCAATAAGATGGATGAAGATTGCTATGAATTTGAGTATAGTAAGTTTACTCAAGTTGTGGATGATCAATTGAGAAATGGAGCCTCCTATTTATAGAATTTCAAGTTGAGGATATGTCTAAAATAGAGCAATGTGGGACTAAGAATCAACAAATAGCAAGGTGCCACTTGTCAACATGTGAATGGATGGAGGATGTGCAAGTTTTGAAGAATGTGTCAATAAATGCATATATTTGAATTTTGAAATTGTTGAATTGACATGTAAGAGGGAAAGAAGGTGCATTGAATGCCACTTGGCTCAAGGCAAAAGGACTTTCTAGGTGGAGTAAATTCCTTGTTGGAAGAAAAAAGTCCACTTGGATTTTTGAATTAAAATTTGAGGAATATTCCTTTATTATGCCTTTTGAGAGAAAATAGAAATTTAATAAATGAATTAAATCTATTTTCTTGTGCAAGTTGCAAAAGCTAGAGGATGGGACATGAGAAGAGATTAAATTAATCAAGGTTAATTACTTTAATGAGAGATTAGAACGATGTGACATATTGATTTAGATTTATGCATTGATTTAAATCAAAATATGAGAAGAACATGATTTCAAGATTAATTAAATAAAGATTTTTATTTTATTTAACCAAGTAGATGAAGTTAGATTAAACTAAATAAGGTTTTAATTTATTTAATTTAATAAGATGAATTTAGGGATTTAATCAAATAAAATTTATTATTTAATTAAATAGGGATAATTAGATCAGATTGATTGATTTAATTAACAAGAAAGGATGACTTAATTAGATAAATGGTTTATTCAATTAAGAGAGGAACATTGATGAATTTAATGAAATAAATGTACTTGATTAAATGGTTAGACTGAGGGATGATTCAAGATGAAGCGATGTTAGTGGTCGGGATCAAATGTGCAGTGTTAATTAGTACATTTTACGTGTCTACAGGAATTATTGAAAAAAGCATTAAATTGATGTGAATCTGCTATAGATTTGAACATGCAATGTTTTTACTAAACTGTTAGATCTATTATTTGTAATTGCATTTTATTTTTTAAAAATCTAAAATCTAGATCCCTTGTAAAATATGTTGACAATGACTGCTTAGTTGTCCCACACGATCAAGACCTGACTATAAAGGAACCTAGGAGTAGTTTATGTACTTTTCAAGTGAAGTAGTAACCTATTATTGCTTGGAAAGTTGGAAGTGTTAAAACCACCCTCAATAGGTTCCATCTTTATCATATTCCATTTCCACCATATTAAATTCCCCGCACATAACCCAAGTGGCAGTAGGAAATAAATTAGCAATCCATTGCCACAAAATAGATCTCTCAAAAATATCATTAGAAGCATAAATATTTAGAATACCAAAAGAATGATTGTCAATATTTAAGAGGATCCAAATCACACAATTGATGGGATTTGAACTATGGTTTAAATCATGCTAAAGCCATGTAGGAGAGAGAAACATCACAACTCCACAATTAGTGTTGTAATTGCTACAAACCATAGAGTTGGTTCGCCAATAGCATGGCAAGGAACATAAAGAAAGAACTAGTAATCTTGAACTATAATTAGAGAATATTTAAAGTTGAATGATTCTAACAAACATCATGTGCTAAATATTTACTAATGAGGTCAATAAGACCTTGAACATTCTAGGAGATAAAATTTATTGACAAGAATTAAGTCATTTCATCATTATATACTCCTAAAGAGAACAACTATTTTGCAAAAAATATTTTGAAGAGAAACTACCCAATTAGATGTTGGGAATTGACGTTCTTTGATTTTTTATTAAATAATCTCTCTTTTATATTTTCTCAAGTGGATTGTGAGAACATCACATATATTTAGAATGGGGAGAGTGAACAAGAACTTCCAACTCATAAGATAAAATCACCATCGATTAGGGAATCCAAGAAAGCATTGGCTTGAGGAAGGCTCACCAATAGGTGGGATAACCTATTTCCCCTTTTTTAAATGGTTTGAAACATTTTTGAGCTACACCTTAATAATTGGCTGATTCATAGTGGCCTAGTATTTAGCACATGGGAGCTTCCAAAATTAGCATTCTTATTTTTGTGATGTGAAATAGTTGTCCATGTTTCCTTAATTTTTTAGGTACCCTAGAAAACCAAGGAATCTTCAAAAGTTGGGGACATGATTTGACTTAGGGGTGTCAAAGGGAAATCCTTAATCTTGTGCTTAATAGATTAGCATTAGAAATAAGTATTGGGAAAATTGAGATATAAAGTATACTAGGTTTGACAAAGATGTCCAATCTAAATTTCCAAAAATTCTTTCAAATCCTTGGACAAATCAACCTTGACACATAAATTTTTATATGGATGATCCTGATGAAACATATTTGGCTCAACAAAAATAACCTCATTAAGGGAAGCAACAATGGTGGTTAAAAATTTCTAGCAAGGAAGGGATGAAACCCAGGAACTTGAGCCAAACTAGCTCACAAAGCATCTTCTCATCTAAGATGGTGAAATCTCATGTCCACAAATAAAAGACTAATAGTGATACACATATATACCACAAGCCATGCTTGATAATGACCCCAACATGACTAACTTCAATAAAGTGAAAAATAAAGAATAGCATATCCCAATGCTTGTTAACCTAGTCCTTGAGCATGCTTTCAAGGAGATTTCACCCAAAAAAAAATCTATCAAAGAAAAATTATCTAGCCACTAACATGCATTATTGAATTCAATGAGTAAAACTACATCCATTTGGCGATTTAGAGTGCATAACTCATGAAAAACTTTCAGAACAAACTTCTAAGATTGTTTGTTTAGAGGTGTCATTGTGTAGAGCTGTCAAATTATCAACACCCACATGAATTGGCAGGTTGAATTAGTTTGATGCCATAAAATGTAACTAAATACCTACAATAAACATGAAAGTGTAAGATATTTCCAACACCAAAGGTGTATATTTTTATAAGGATAGTGAAAGACAGTAGAAAAGAAACAAACCCTTGTAGAGCCATGTTTCCCCAACCATCTATAACTAACTTTATCACAACAATATTTTTAAAAAAGGTGGCAATGAAAATTTGAGTGATGAAGATATTGAAGATGCACTTGAAAAGGTTTGTGTTACATTTTAGTCTTATATGCTTCAATATTGGCTCTTGTCAAGTGATATTGTATACACTAATTTATTATCTCATAATATTTAAGGTTGTAAAAATCCTGAGATACATCACTAATGTTAACACTATATACGAGTATGCCCCATTTCAGTTTCAATTTTTTATTTAAACAAGTTGGCACTTTATCTTGGTTCTTAATACCTTTGAGAAACCTTGAGGTAGAGTTTCAGCAAGGTTAGAAAACTTTTGTTGGATCTTGAAAATGTTGTCACAACCTTGTCAGAGCTTTACCTACTATTCATAACCTCGCAATTAAAAGTTCTTCAAAGGTCGTTGGAAATTTCCCATGGTTTTAAAAGTGGCTTTGGACTCCAAAGGAGGTTTTGAAACCCCTCCTTTATGTTGACAATTGAACAAGAAACTTGTGTAAAGGTGTGTGAAGTGTTTTAAAATGTCATGATCATATGGGTATATGGAAGAAAAGATAATGGAAGATGTTTATAAACTACTCAATGTGATTTTTTGTGGGAAATTCTATGTCACAAACTACAATTATTAATAGATATGTTTGTGATGGAAGAGTAAAATATGTGTGAAAGTTGTTTGATGTATTGCGAAAGTGAGGTGTGGTTTCCTATGACACAATTACTATAGAATATGTGTAAATCTAAATAGAAAGTGTAAAGTGGAACTCCACAATAGTATTTTCTAGCATACTTTACACCTGTGTCAATATCAAGCTTGGGAATGGAGTGTTGATATCCATAAAAAAATTAAAATGGGGGTTTTTGTCATATATTATAATAGGGAATACCCTAGTAGGAATTTTTAGGATGAAATTTGGCCAAGTCAAATGTTCACTATGTCAAGAAGCCTAAAGGGTATCCATACTTCATATTTGGAAAAAATTGGCTAAGTTGTGATAAAATTATGGAGTTTCGATGGTTTCTCAAGTTTGCAAATCACTTGGTTCACTAATAGCCCATTTCATTGAAAAAGGAGGAAGAGAAAAAAATCATTGGCCAAATAATAAGTTAGTGAACTCTTCCTTGGGCTTAAAACAAAGCTTATCGACAAAGTTTCAAGTTTTGAACCACTTTGTTTGTTGAATTTTAAGTTCACTAAAGTCTCCTCCCACTTAATGAAGAAAGAATCAAAGGAGGATGTGATTCTTGAGTTCATGAAGCCTATGAAATTCCAAATCATTTCTTTTTAGCAAAGTCCTAAGATTACAAACTTCTTGGTTTGCCGATGGGTGAGCTCATCGAAGTGATTGAAAATCAAAGACAAAGAATTTTAATTTGAAGAATGTAAGCATGTTACATTGACATTCATTATCATTACTTTGTTTTTCAAAAAGTTATAAAAGTTGTGTAACCACTGTCAACTCTCGAAAATCATCACAAAACTCTTTAATTCTACATTATGCCATAATGGTAGAATGGGCACTCAAATAATAAATAATTTTAATATCATACCAACGTATCTTAAAGAATTTTTTTGTCTAACAATGGTGGTTCTCCAAAAAATTATAAAATTAAATGAGAAAAAAGACTACATAGTTGATCAGGATTAGAACATTAGAATTGGAGCATTGTAATGATTTGTAGATGTTAATACTAGGATAGAAACCTTGGTAGGTGAAATGGGACAATCTATATTTTTTATAGAAAATTCAAATGGTGAAATCAACTGAAACATAGAAAAATGGGGTAGGGTGGTTCACTACATATGAGGTTTTTATACTAAATTTGGAATGTTTCACCAAACATACTATAAATGGAAAGGGAAAAATAAGTGTAATGAACCCAACTATTCTTCTATTTCATTCAAGAAATGAGATCCCTCAAGTCAAAATCCACTTTCAACCTTTAGGTGAGTGAATTCTTTGAGGGATCTTGTAATTTCCCTTTTTCTGCAAGGGTGAGGGTCTAAGTCAAATATCACTTTGGGGAGAGAGATTAAAAATAGAAAACCAACTCCAAATTACAAGCTATAAAGTGCATTTAGAAGATTAAGTGTAATACTGATGGAACCTACAGACTTTATGGAGAATCTAGAAGGTATAAATCTTGCATACCTCTCACAAAAAGGTGTTTTCCAAAGTTGGTTGAGGACTCATTCGCCCTGTGGTGAATGGGTCCTAGCTAGGGCTCCTAAAAAATGGTTTCTAGGTTTTGTTCTTGTGTCTACACTCCCAAATTCTCAAATCTTACAGTTGGAAATCCTAAAATAAATTTTGTAGGTCAATTTTTGTGAAATTGCAAGAATGATGACAACTTTGACAACTTTGACAACTTTGCAATTTTTTTTCTCTTCAAGAGATCTTCCACCTAAAATTTGCAAACACACATCAAAAGGGAAAAAATTTGTTTTTTTAGGTGAATGGGGGTTTGCCTTGGTCAAAACCTATTTGGTAATTAAACCTTGAAATGAAACAATGAAACATGAAGGAATGATGAATGAAAAAAGAAATGTCACAACTCACCAAACCCTTGAATGAACCTTGGAATGTAGATCTGCAACTTGCATGAAATGGATTCAATGGATGTGGATCTTTGATATTGAAATGATTTGAAACAATGACTTTGAATGATTGAATGGATCTTGAACACTGCAAATAACATGCATGATGCAAGAAGACTTTGACATGACAATAGGATCTTGATTGCTGCAATAATTCTTTAATATTTCTACTCTTGAATGCCTTGAAATTCTCTTGAAATGATCTTTAAATTCTCTTGATATGATCTTGAAATTCTCTTGATATGCTCAGTTGAAAGTATCCTTGATCTCATGAAAACCGTCTAGGTGAAACATAGTGAAATGACCTCTTATTTATAGGTATGTTAACATTAATTTTTTAAATTCAAATAACACAAGCCAACATGTGAATATAGATTTGAAATCATTGAAATATTGCCAAAAATAATTAAAATTTAGGTCCTAGGCCTAAGTGAGGACCCATTCGCCCTTGGGTTAATGGGTCTTAGGTCACTCACCTAGTACACACATTCTCCAATGATAATTGTTTTGTTATGGAATTTATGAATGTTGGGTTTTCCTCTTTGAAAATTGTAATTAATTGGGCTTGGATTTGAACTAAAGGGGCCAATTAATGAGGAACTAGATAAGTGTGAAAGAGTAAAGGTACACCTTACAACACCAAAAATATGCCCTAAACTTAATGTGAATATGTAAAATACATATTACAACACTAAATTAAGGCATCAGTTAGCTCATTTTATCATTATTATTTCGTAAATTAAGTGTGAAAAATGGATACTTTTTCCTGCACTATATTTAGCCCCCATTTTAGTGGAAGGAACTTGCATCAAACTCACACTAAAGTAGTCAATAGGGGTCCAAGTGTACCAATATGGATGGTATAGGATGACAAAGATCGAGGAGGGTGATCAAGCCTCCAAGATCAAAGGTCCCACCTCAAACAAACATAAGCACAAAAGGACACACACAAGATGTATGATATGCAATAGCAAGACAAGATACACAAACATACAATGTCAAATACTAAAAGAAAGAAAAACATAAACATAAACAAAAAAAGGTGGATCAAGCCTTGATTGTTTGTCCAACTCGATGTAGATCAAGCCTCAATTTTTTTCCCAAAATGCACACTCACTCCAGGATAATGGAACCTTAGGCCATCCACTAGGTGATCCCCCAAAAAAGTTGCTTAGTGAGAAATTCATGCCAAGTCTACAGGCTCTCACTATACTTACCATAACAAAGCTATCCCTCTGATAACTCTTATAGGGTGCCACACACACTTAGGCTTCAAGCTTCACAAGGTTAACAAGATGTATTATGCTAAACACTTATGAAAAATATGTGAGTAGAGGTTTGTTTAAAGGGACTTTTCTTAGTTCATGTAAGGTCTCTTCTTAGGGAACATCATGCCTAATGTCTCCAAGAGAGGACAAGTCAAGGATAAAAGAAATATCATGCTCTCGAAGGACATCAAACCCAATGACACCACCAAGAAAAGGATGCATAGCAAGAAGAATAAAATCACACAATGAAACATGAGGAAGTATGCCCCCACTTTAAAGAAAATGCTAACACCATTGTTGTGATCAATCTACTTTAAAGTAGCCAATATTCAATCCTAAGACATGAGAGCTTATTTAGAAAGCCCTATTCCAAGTCATATGTTCCCAAATGAAAATACATGATCATGAATAAGGGGTTTCCCCCAAAATGCAATACTAAAGGTAACATAGAAAGGAAAGTATGTCACATGTGATCTAACTTAAGGCACATCATCCACATCCCAAGCTTGATCTTATATATACATGAAAAGTGGTCAACTAGCCAAAAGAGACAATTACAAGTGTCATATGAGGACAAGGCTACCTAACCCCTTTCCCCCACTTACTGCAAGGCAAGGATGGGCTTAGATTGATGAGAAACATGAAAATCAAGATCAATTAGAGGGACTAGTTGCTTCAACACAAGGAAGAGTATCACAATCTTTAAGATGTTGAATTTTACTACTCAAAGCCTTACATTCATTAGTATAATGGCCATGAACTCTATGATATGCACAAATTGAACCCTTGTTGTAAAATTTCTTTCGTGTTCTTGGAGGGAGAGATATCAACTGATCTTGAAGGAGTCTTGATAAGATACTCTCTTGATCAATAGTAGAGGATGTTCCTTTATTTTTCAACTGTGATTGTAATCATAGTATAGGATAGATACACTAGATCCATATGAATTTAAGAATTATTTAACCCCCTAAGCTACAATCCCAATGAGGTGTTTAAAATCTTCAAAAACCAAGAAACCATTAAACAATGCATGAAATAAACACGAAAGCTTAAAAAAAACCTAATCTAGAAGTCCAAACCTTATCCCATTGGGGGAGTGGTGTCATATTGATATGGAATAACGAACCTTTCCCAATCCCTTGGATAAAATGAGCAATTAACCAACCTCCATTGTTGAAAACTAAGCTAAAATTGATATAACAATGTTATGGGTAAATGAAAAGATGAAAAAGCTTGATAATGGTACAAGTATGAATAAATATGGTATTTAAATAGGCAGCATAACTTTTCTTTGATGGAATTGGATCCATTTCTCTCCAAATGGTGAGGTATTTATAGGAGATAAAATGAAGAATCAAGGGTCAATATGAAATGGATCAATCAATGGTCAAGATGGAATCAAGGGTGAAGACGTCGATCAAGGATTCTCATCAATGGATGAGAATCAAAGATCACATGAATCAAAGAAACCATCAAGGGCTCACAATGATTCAAACAAACACACTTTCAAAGTTGTTAGAGAGTTTTTTAGGAAAGAATATTCCTTTTTTGGAGCCAAATAGAAGAATATTCTTTTGGAATATTCCCTATGCAAGTGGATGAATGAGGAAAATTAGTAATTAATTAATTAAAACAAAATTTTAATTGTGCAAGTTGAGGAATTTGAGGTTTATCATGAAATAATTAATGTATTTAATGAAAAGTGGGTGTAAATGACATTTAATTCAATAATTTAGGATTATTCAACTAAATGAAAGGACTTGGGGTGTTTAAATTAAATAATTTGTATTATTCAATTAAACAGGGTGAGAGGTGAAGATGAAATGGGGGTGAATTAACCTAATTAGATCAATTAGATTAATAGATGAAAATGATGCATTTAATTAAATAACTAGGCTTATTTAATTAAACAGGTGAAAAGAAGATGAATTTGAGGATGAAACGTGTTGGTAATCAAATTCAAGTGTGTAACATCATTTAGGAGAATTTTAAGTGTTTACAACAACAAATATATCTCTTGCTTAGTACAAGGTGTCATACTTACACAAGACTCTTTACATTGTGGGATTTTTAACTCTCCTTTAAAGGAGGGCATAAAATCTAATGAACTCCAATCATTACTAAGACATTTCTTAGGAGTGTTTTGTGTGATGACATTGATGTTAAGTGAAGATTTCTTTGATTCTTTCATTTCTTTCAAAGGACCATAACCAAGACCACTAGTTTCTATCAATTCAAGATGCATCAAGGTTAAAGTTGGATTAGAAGAATCTTTTGTAATAGTGTTTGTATTGATTGAAGGATTTTTAATGCTTTTATTTCTATCAAAGGACAGTAACCAAGACCACTAGTGGTTTCTTGTGTGTTAGGCTCTATAGGGACATGGATACTTTGTTCTTTAGCACCAAATCCTTTTCCACTATAACCTAGTTGTTTCATAAGTTCATAACCTCTTCCATAAATATTTTTCATTTCTTTTGGATCTGATGGTTGTTCATAATCAACTTCATCAAAGTTTGTTGTGTAATTTGCTTCTTCCTCTAAATTGGTTGAAGTGGATGCCTTTGAATTTTGTGTGGAAATTATTGCTTTTTCTTTTCCCTTTTTAGACTCTTTTGTTGTGACCATGTATTTTCCCATGAATATAGGTGTAAAATCCAATTATCCCCAATTGACTTCCAATAACTTTGTAAATTTTTCAATATTGCTCTCTTTTTCTTTCTCTTACATGGGTTCCACTTGTGTAGTTGGAGTCAATGTTTTCAAAGGATTTTCCTTTTCTTTCTCAGTGTGCAAACAACTTTCTGGTTCAGGGTCAGCTTTCATTGTATACACTTTGTTGTTGTAGAAACACTTCATTTTTCAATGAAGGGTAGAAAGGAACCCCATTCATTGCATGAATCCATGGACTACCTAAAAGAAGATTATATGAATGATCATGAGGCATAACATGGATAGTATTTTGCAATGTGGCCTTTCCAACTGTAATAGGAAATGTTATCACACCAAGAGGTTGTTTTCCTACATCATCGAACCCATGAATGGATAAAGAATCTCATTGTATTTGGTTTTTTTCTACTCCAATATTGTTCAAAAGGTTTATGCTACACACGTTAAGGGTTGATCCATTGTCAACAAGGGTTCTTTTTATCTAGTCCTATTATATATAGCTATTATCATGAACGCTTTATTTTTGTTTTTCACTTCTAATGGAGGAAACTCATCTTGATGGAAAGTAATGTCCAAGTTGACCGAAGTCGTACCTTGAATTTGGGCTGCCACATCATTTGGTTGCACATTAGGAGGGGTAGGAACATGTTGTAAAGCACTTTGAAGCATGCTATGATAACTAGGTGAGGCTTGAATAAGGTCCCTTAAGGATATCTTAGCAGGAGTATTTTTTAGTTTTTCAACAAGATCATACTCCTTTTCAATATGTGAGGGCAAACAAGGAACACTAGGCAAGATAGGTTGAGGAAATGGGAGGGATGTTGGAGTTGTTTTCTTGGTTGCGGATTGTTTCTTATGTTATATGTATGAGCAATGATATTGTTACTCTGTTTTTGTGAAAAATTATCATTATCAAGTTGCCTTGTTGGTGGTTCTAAGATAAGCATGAGTTTATTTTGAAATTGAGGTTGTTGTGAGGGTGGATAAATGATAATTTTAGGCTTAGAAGGCCTAATGATTAAAGGATTTTTAGGAGGTCTAAGAATTAGAGGACTCGAGGGAGTTCTAATTTTCATAACCTCAACAAACTTATCCTTATTTTCATGATCTCTTAGTGAAGGGGATTCTAATTTCACTTCATCATCTTCATCTAAGGAATCCATGTTACTATTGTTTGAAAGATATGTGTCAATGTTATCATTTTCTTCCACCATGATATCTTCTTTAGTAGGAAAGTTTTTATGAGAGAAACAAACTAGATGTTCATGACATTCCATGGTTGGTTCTTCTAAAATAACTTCATCACAAGTGGGGGACTCATCAATGGCTAGATTTTCTTGCTTATCTTGTATCAAATCATTCTCACAAATAGGAAAAATGGGAAAATTAGTATTAGGGGATGTGTCAATGGTCTCATCCTTGTATCCAACAATGTCTTCCCAAGTGGGAGAGATAGGGGAAGAGAGACAAATAGGACTCTCATAACTCTCATTGGTTTGATCTTCTAACACCAAAATATCTTCTCCACAAATAGGAGAGATATTGGGAGAAGACCAAGTTTTTATTGTCATGATTTTCCATTATTGTATTCTATTTCACTAAAGCATTCTCATAAGGGGGAGAGATGAACTTTTTCTTGGAATGCTTAGAAAGATAAGGTACTATCACTGTGTGCCCAAAAATGAATATTACTTTATCCATCTTATGCAAAGCATCAAGAATGTAAGCATTGTGTATCCAAAAGTGAAAAGTAATTTTATCCAACTTATGCAAAGCATCAAGAATGTAAACATTGTGTATCCAAAAGTTAAAAGTTCTTTTATCCAACTTATGCAAAGCTTCATGAGTATAAACATTGTGTATGCAAAAGTGAAAAGTACTTTTATCCATATTATGCAAAGCTTCAAGAATGTAAACATTTTCAGATTTGATGATTTTTGCTACTGAAATTATTTTGGAATAATTCAAAATAGCTACACTAAATGGATGATTTGACCTAGATGCATAAAACAGAAATTCTTGAAACTGTCCAAACTGAAACAATAGGTTACCAACAAGCCTAGGAAGTGCAAAAAACCACAAAAAAGCTTAGAAAAGTTGGTTTTTGTAGGCCTCCAAGGACTTATTCTCCCAAGAGCGAATGGGTCCTGGTACATGGTTTTTTAAAATCAAAAATTGCAATTTTTGAGTGATTATGTGTTCTCTATTTCAAGTCTCAGACTTGTATTTCTATAACAAACTTTTCTAGAGTTTGATGTGTAAATGCAAGTTAAAATAATGTCAAATGATGACCTATATGACACTTTTTGAAATGCAATTTTGACTCAATTTTTTAATGTGAATGATTGAACATACATTAATATGCAAGTAATATACAAAATTAGTCTAACGTTATGCAATTTTTGTTGGATTTTCAAAAATTTAAAATGAATGCAAAATGCAATTTTACACCTAAAATGTAATGCAACTTTATGCCAAATTTAGAAACCCTAAATGCAATGAATTAATGAAAATCCTAGATCTAGGGTTTGAATACACTCCAAATCAAAAATTAAAATGTTCAAAACTCAAGTTCACCAAAATGAAACATAGAAAAATGGGATAGGGTTCACTTCATATGAGGTTTTTATACTAAATTTGCAATGTTTCACCAACCTTACTATAAATGGAAAGGGAAAAATAAGTGTAATGAACCCACCTATTCTTCTATTTCATTCAGGAAATGAGATCCCTCAAGTTAAAATCCATTTTCAACCTTTAGGTGAGTGAATTCTTTGAAGGATATTGCAATTTCCCTTTTTTTGCAAGGATGGGGGTCTATGTCAAATAGCACTTTGGGGAGAAAG
Source organism: Sequoia sempervirens (assembly GCA_007258455.2). NCBI lineage: Eukaryota > Viridiplantae > Streptophyta > Pinopsida > Cupressales > Cupressaceae > Sequoia > Sequoia sempervirens. Next base: position 68,844 of record VDFB02258459.1, read on the forward strand.
ATTAAAAAATATAAAAACAACTCTAGATTACAAGCTATAAAGTGCATTTAGAAAATTAAGCATAATACTGATGGAACCTATAGACTTTCTGGAGAATATGGAAGGTATAAATCTTGTGTACCTCTCACAAAAGGGTGTTTTATGAAGCTAACTGAGGACTCATTCACCCTATGGCAAATGGATCTTGGATAGGGCTCCTAAAAAATGGTTTCTAGGTTCTATTATCCTATGTTTCCACTCCTAGATTCTTGAATCTCGTAGTCAGAAAGCCATAAATAGATTTTGTAGGCCAGTTTCCATGAAAATGCAAGAATGATGACAACTTTGACAACTTTGACAACTTTGCAATTTTTTTGCTCTTCAATAGATCTTCCACCTAAAATCTACAAACACACAATAAGAAGGAAAAATGTTGTTTTGTTAGGTGAATGGGGGTTTTCCTTGGTCAAACCCCATTTTGGTAATTAAACATTAAAATGAAATAGTGAAACATGAAGGAATGATGAACAAACAAAGCAATGACACAACTCACCAAAACCTTGAATAAACCTTGGAATGTAGATCTAAAACTTACATGAAATGGCTTCAATGTATGTGGATCTTTGATCTTGAAACTTGATTTGAAACAATTCCTTTGCATGCTTGAATGGATCTTGAACACTACATCAACATATTAGCTCAAATAACATGCATGATGCAAGAAGACTTTGACATGAAAATAGGATCTTGATTGCTTCAATAATTCTTCAATGTATCTACTCTTTAATGCCTTGAAATGGTCTTGATATTCTCTCTTGAAAGTATCCTTGATCTCATGAAAATATTCTAGGTGAAACATAGTGAAATGACCTCTTATTTATAGGTATGTTGACATTAATTCCCTAAATTCAAATAACACAAGCCGACATGTGAATATAGATTTGAAATCATTGAAATACCATCAAAAATATAATTAAAATTTAGGTCCTAGGCCTAAGTGAGGACCCATTCCCTTGGGAAAATGGGTTGTAGGTCACTCACTTAGGACACACATTCTCCAATGATAAGTGTTATGTTATGGAATTTATGAATGTCAAGTTTTCCTCTTAAAAATTGTAATTAATTAGGCTTGGATTTGAACTAAAGGGGCCAATTAAGGTAAATTAAGCTCAATTAGTTAATGAGGCCCTAGATAAGTGTGAAAGTGTAAAGTTACACCTTACAACACAAAAATAAGGCACAATTAAGTCAATTTTATTTAATAAGGCCCTAAACTTAATGTGAATATGTAAAATACATATTACAACACTAAATTAAGGCGACATTTAACTCATTTAATTAATATTATTTCCCAAATTAAGTTTGAAAAAGGGATAGTTTTCCCTACACTATATTTATCCCCCACTTTAGTGAGAGGAGGAACTTGTGTCAAACTCACACTAAATTAGTCAAGACGGGTCCATGTGTACCAATGTGGATGGTATAGGATGAAAAAGACCAAGGAGGGTGATCAAGCCCCCAGGATCAAAAATCCCACATCAAACCAACATAAGCACAAAGGGACACACACAAGATGTATGATATGTAGTAGCAAGATAAGGTACACAAACATACAATTTCAAAGACTAAAAGAAAGAAAAACATAAACATAAACAAACAAAAAAGTTGGATCAAGCCTCGATTGTTTTTCCAACTCGATGTAGATCAAGCCTTAGTTGTTTATCCAAAATGCATGCTCACTCTAGGCTAATGGAACCTCAAGTCATCCATTAGGCAATCCCCCAAAAAAGTGGCTTAGTGAGAAAGTCATGTCAAGTGTATAGGCTCTCACTGTACTTACCATACCAAAGTTATCCCTCTAATAGCTCTGATAGGGTGCCACACACACTTAGGCTTTGAGCTACACAAGTTTAACAGGTTGTATTATGCTAAAAGCTTATGAACAATATGCGAGTAGAGGTTTGTTCAAAGGGACTTTTCTTAGTTCATTGTAAGGTCTCTTCTTAGGGAACATCATTCCTAATGTCTCCAAGAGAGTACAATTCAAGGATAAAAGAAATATCATGCTCTCAAAGGACATCAAACCTAATGACACCACCAAGAAAAGGATGCATCACAAGAAGAAACAAAATCACACAATGAAACATACAGAATGATAATGCCAATGTATACCCCCACTTTAAAGAAATTGCTAACACCATTGTTGTGAGAAATTTACTTTAAAGTGGGAAATATTCAATCCTAAGACATGAGAGCTTATTTGGAAATCCCTATGCCAATTCATATGTTCCCTAATGAAACTACATCATGAATGAGGGGTTGCCCCCAAAATGTAATACTAAAGATAACACAGAAAGGAAAGTACATCACATGCAAGAGAACTTAAGGCACATCATCCACATCCCAAGATTTCTCTTATATATACATGGAATGCGGTCAACTAGACAAAAGAGACAACATGTTTCATAAGAGGACAAGGCTATCATGTGTTTAATTGCAGTAATGTTCATTATTTTTTTGTATGCCTTTGAGGGATGAATCTATGTTTTTTTCCTCTTTTCTACATAGTTATCTTCCTTGTCTTTGTTTTAACTTATTTTCCTTTCCAACGTTCTAATTAAAAACATACCCATTAAAATAATAATTTCATCATACAAGGGAGTTGTACATCTAAAATTCAAAGGAATACCACTAATATAATAGTCATTTCTCCAACTATTGGCTCATTTGTTGTTGTTTACTAGGTGATTCAAGGTCATTTCTAAAATCAAACCATAGTGACAAATTTGTTTACCAACAACTGATAAATACTTATTTACATAATTTTATAGGTAAATTTCCTCAAAATTGCTATAAAATTGTTAAAACTTATTTTATCAATTATGTGTAGAGAAGATAGTGTAATTTTTTAATTTCTTAGCTCTATATACCATCCAATTGATGTTCATCTCAAATATATTTCTTAAACCACATGGGAGGAATGGTGGCAATTGTACTAAAATCATAAATTAAAATAGTAGTGTCCTCTATAACATTAAACATGGGGTCCAATGTATTTCATGATGAATAATTTAGTGTTCCTTCCTCATTGAAAAAATTATTTTGATGAAATTTACTTTTTCCATTTCCACTAATATCCTTTCCATTTATTAGATAACACATAGTGGCACAAGGAAAATAGTTGAGTTCACACCACATTCCATGATCATTAGAGATTTGTAGAGTAGAGAGATCATTTCCACGGGTTATGTTGATTATGACTCCAGATTGTACTCATTTTCTTCTTTTGGTTCTTCCAACTTTGATTATGCTTTGAGTATAGATGAAAATGATACCTACAACATGCATAAGGAGATAAATTTTGGCTATTTGAACCTTGGATTTTTATCCTCCTCATTGGTACCTTCACCTTCTACTTCTTCAATATTGAGTGTTCATACATCATTGGTTTCTCATGTTGAGGCCAATAGGATATTCACAGTTGGGTTTCCACTAAACTTGATTGGGATGATTACTTACAAGGAATATTAGACTTGTTTAGTGAATTCCATTTTATAGATTTGGTAGGAACCTTTTATGGAATCCATATCAATGCTATTGTCAACCCATATATTGTTAGAGTAATCATGCATTAGCTAATAATTAATTAATCTTTAATTAATTATTAGTCTAATTTGTTCTCATGCACTTAAACTAAACTTAGGAGTGATTTACTATGTTAACTAGAGAGCTATTATTAGATCATTTTGTCACATCACATGTGATTTTGACACTTTTCTTGATCTAATCCCTTTCTCATTTAGGGTTACTCCTATATGGAACTCAACCCTCATTGTATTATCTCTCTTCTTCTCTCTCAAGATTTAATACCATTTCGATAGTCTCTTGCATTTTGTATCTTTTTCTTGTTGGGGAATACTGCATATTGTAAGATAGGGGGACCAATCACACTAAGGCTCCAAATCACAGAGAGCCGAGAGTAGATGGCTTCCCTAACTTGTACCTCAAGCTAGGAAAGTGTCTTAGGTCAAGGATAGAGAATGTAGAGCACTCTCAAGTGCTTTTATCACTCTACTAACTTGAGAGGTTGAACAAGGCTAAATGAGTCAATTTTTGAAACCTAAACCATACCTTAAGCAGCTCTCTTCCTGAGGACAACAATGCAGGTCGGGGACGATAGAGCAGTGTGTTGGAACCTCTTTGGGTGCTAGCATCTGTATGACTAGAAAGTACAAGAGTACAATGAAAATACCAAAAAAAACTAATGGTTTAGTAAATAGATTTTAAAGTACTTAAACAGAATAGTAAATAATAGAATGAACTAGATAACTAAAAGGATGATGAAAATAAAGGTGATAAAGATTAACTCACTATGAATCTAGTTTCCAGAAAGCTCCACACGTACACGTACCTACACACAGCCAAGAGAGAAAAAATATCAAGGTTGTATAGGGGTTTTCCTCAATTGAACCCTTTCTTTGGTGTTTCCACCTCCATAGATAGCTAGGAAATCCATGAGATAGAAAATACGATAAAGGAAATAGTAGGAAAGAGTACCAAACAATCACAAAAACATTATGCTATGTAAATCAAGAAACAATATCACCTTCTCAATCGAGGTTCCCTCAAGTGCGTAAAGGAGGATGCAAACTTGGTAAGGTCTACATTGTTGCAACAATAAAGAAGTCCCTCGGGACACCAAGTTACAACTCCAAGGGTGGCAAGAAGCTTAACAAGATGTGAAGAAGATGTGTTTGAATTTCTCAAGAAGTGCTCAAAAGATCAAGCTAGTGTGTAGAACTATTAGATTGTAGAAGATGGGATGAGTTTCTAAAGAGATGAAGTGATAGTGAAAGATAGGAATTTTGAGAAGCATTTGGAGCGAAAGAGCTGTTCTCGGGTCGGTTGATCAACATAGAGGCATTACACTTTATCCCCAATGCGGAACATAACGTTCCTGAAAATTCCAAAGGCAAGTATTTGTCAGGGATGACAGCATGTCGTGAAGACATTCGTGCGTTGTGCACGCATCTCCAACAAAAATTCCCCCATCGACACAAAGGACAAGCGCCAAGTGGATCGAAAGTAGGTAGGTGATGTGAAATTTCTTAGTTGGTTTGATTTTCTAAGGTAGAGAGGTGAAATTTCACTCAAATATATTTTTCCCCCACTTTAGCAAGCACGAGTGTCAATGAGTGTTTAGTAAAGTAGATCGAAGAGTATAGAAATGTATACTTGAATCATCGAGGAAGCAAACCACAATTTTGTGAGCTCCAAAGCATAGGGTAGGTAAATAACTCCATAGGTACTCTCTCCTAAGAGGTTTGAACAAATGATTCCATAGATCCTTATAACTATAGAGTTGCACAAAGTACACTAAAGGCCCACAGACCAACGATGGACAAATCCCACAAGATGCAAGTGCTTCATAGATCCTTGGACCTAAAAAGAAGGTTCTCCCAAGTACTCTCTCTTGAGGAAGTCTGATGTAGGGGACTCCACAAATTCGAACTAGAAAGAAGCTTACAAGTGCACCTGCAAAGAAACATGTTAATCTGCAGATAAAACATGTTAGAAAACAAAAAGCATCCATGCAAGCAAACAAGTAGACAATCATGTAGAAAGTAAAAAATTGAAGGAAGAGCTTTCAAATGGGTCCCTTAGGAACCCTTCAAAAGGAAAAGGGTTCCACTCAAGGGATGCTCAGTTTGAAAGTGCAGGAATATTTTTCGTAAATCAATTCAACATCAAGGAATCCTTTCGAAAGATGTTCACTTCATCAAGGAATTTGAAAGCAAGAAAATTCCCCCTCATGAGGGGAAGGTTGAGGATTTTCCCATAGGAAATTTTTCTTCCACCTCAAAGGAATTTTCTTCAAGTTCATTCTTTACAAACCCATGACGAAGGAAACACATTCTGCTAGGGGTCCTTGTTGAGAATGTGATTTTTGAAAAATGTTTTGAAAATATTTTTGAGAAAATATTTGTTGGCCATTGAATGCATTTTCTAAAAATCACAGTGCCATGATAGCCTCCCCTTAGGATGGTGTGTGCTAATTGTAGAGGCATGTGACATCCTAAGGAGAGAAAAGAAAGAATGAAAAAGTGATGTTGTGGCCCGCGAAACATAGCAAGATGTAACTATGGTAATGTTGTCACACACGTGAGGGACAACACATGAGCACCACAACATCACAAAGCAAGCATGAAAGATAAGAGGACAACAATGTAAAAAGAGACAATAACATCATGAACAAGGGACACAAGGGTGATCTAATATTTTTGGGTTAGATATGCTCATAAATATATGTATAATAATAGTATATAGATGAACTTTCATCAGCCCCCTACTATATTAGACCATATGAAGAATGCACGAGAAGAAAAAATAAAAATAAAAATTTGGGTCAACATGGAAGGGAATCCTAAATTCCCCCAACACATTTTTTTGTCCCCAATTGTCAAAAATAAATACACATAATAGAGGAAGAATGATGCAACAAATAGAGAAAGTTTTACAACACAAAAAACACTCCTATATCCAAGTACCTACAAGGGTGACAAGGGTCATCCAAGAACACACAACGTAAGCACGAGGGAACAAAAACTAGGGATAACTTTAAGAAACCTGCCCTCAGCGAAGGTGTAAAATCTTGGCAAATATTGTATACTTCCAGATAAAAATATTAATTTATTGGAAAAAAAATTCATTTATTGGGAAAAAATAATCTCAATTGGCGAATCTTTTCTAATCACTAGAAGTCTATGGAAAATCTTGGAGAATTACAAAAAAAATTAAACCAATAAAAAATTTTCATTGGTGATTAAAACCTATTTTCAAACCAATAAAATATTTCCATTGGTGAATTAAACTTGTTTTGAAAATAGAAAAATTGTTGGGATGATTAAAACTTCTTTTTTCAAAACAAAAAAATATTTTCATTGGAAAATTAAACCTATTTTCAAATGAATAAGAAAAACCATTGGCGAATTAAACATAATCTCAAACTAATAAAAAAAATTAATGGTGAAATGTCAGTGCAAATCAATATAACCACAATCGTTCGATGAATTTTCGATGGACGGTTGTAGTTGCATTCCAGAAGTAAATTTCTAAAGCACTAGACTTGTGAATTGAAACCTCCAGAATAACACTAGAACCATTAGATGTGGACATCTGGTGAGATCAAGGCTCATCGTGCTAATCAACCCAATGGGTTGAAGGATTTTGGTGATGAGTGATACAAGAACTTAAGTGGCAGAAATATGCACGTGCATAAAGTTTGTTTTAAAAAAGGGATCGCCAAGGAAGAATGTAGGACTAGGGTTTAAAAACTTAAGAACATTTTACACAAAGGATGCAAGGGCCAAACAAGGTTGAATTATCAACCTTACAAAATAATTGAATCCCTAGACCAAAGTAATGAAGGAAATATGTGCGAAGGATATTCCATATCTATAGTCAGATGTCAACATAAATGAATATAACCATGACCGTTCAATGAATTTTCAATGGACGGCTATAGTTGCATTTTGAAAGGAAATATTTGAAGCACTAGACTTGCAAATTGAACCTCTGGAATAACACTAGAACCGTTAGATGTAGACATGTGGCAAGATCAAGGCTCATTTTCCATCGCTCATTCTCTCTTTTTAATGCCTCAACGTACTACATTTCATTTAATTGAAATTCTCAATCTTTTTGAAGAAAGTGTGGTTTTCGTACTATGGATGGTGATTAATTCCATATGAATATCTGAAGTGATTAAATGGATAGCTTTATATTGAAAACTGTATGATGTACTGTAGAATCGTAGATGATGATGTCATTAATCCAGTGATCTAGTGAAACAAGATTTGTAATGATTTCATATCTTTTGAGTGGCACTGGCGATTTTGATAGCTTTTCAACTTGAGGTACACTTTGTATGTAGCCAAACATCAATCAAATTAAACATTTTAAATGTAAATGTAAGGCTTAAGTTACATGAATCAACTAAGTTGGTTTTTTGGTTTGAGCGAATCATGATTATCATTATATCCAACCTCACACATGACACAAGTACAACTCACAATTAAATAGGGATCAAGATGGTAGTGGCATTGGTGGCCCACAAATAGGAATAGTGAGCACAACTAAAATCATTCATTGAAGGCTAAAGGCTTTACTATTTAGTACAATGTTTTGAATTGTCATAAGGGTTTTCATTTTGTAGGGTTAATAAGGATTCAAGAAGAAGATGATGTGGTATTATTGGGGATACTCTAAATTCTCATGCCTCTAGTTATGTAGTTATAGAGTAAAAGACCAATTGGCAATTTCCTTCAAGTTCAAAATGGGTGGAATTGGAAAGAAGTTGATTTGGTTGACCTGGCTTCTCATATAG
>VDFB02258462.1:0-24589 GCA_007258455.2 Sequoia sempervirens
GTTTCTTACTGGAAAATTAAACTATTTTTCCTTTGTTTTAACTTGGTTTATTCTTCGAAAAGAAAACTAACCTTCCTCTTTTAAAATCTAGAAAATTATAAAATGCAAACTAAGAATTACACAAAGAAAATTGAATATAATAACATGCCTGAGATATTCTTTATCTGCCCTGCACTTGAGCTCCAAAATCATAGTCAAAGTGATTTGCACAGTATTTTCCAAGAAAATGCAACTTTCCTCAAGAGCCCAGCTAGCAATGTTGGAGAAAAACTCAGACTTGTTGCAAAATACCTTCAGAAAAATACCAAGAACTAACAGAAAAAATATCCTCTTTGCTCTTAACAGTGAATTATCTCTATTTATGACTTGATTGCAAGACTCAGTCACACAGCCACCCAAGCTCCAACATAAACATCTCTGCCTGTTTGTGAAGAAATAAATTGGTTCTAGCTCACTGGCATTACACCAAGAAAGAGAAGGAAAGAATTCTCCTTTTAGTCGCTGCCTTCTCTCTATAATCAACTCAGAATGAAACAAAGCAATAGAGAAATAAAAGAAGGATTAAAAGAGAACTCTGTCTCTTCACCCACGGTTTGTCACTTTACTCTTCTATTCTTGCATGTTCAGAAACTATGAATGGAAAATGCATGTAATCTTCTTCCTACCCGCTGCTGTTATTCTCATACATGAGAAAGAAACATAAGAAAAATTCACAAAATGCAAACACCTTTTCTCTCCAAAAGGCTGCGGCTTCCTTATTCCTGTGTTAACCAAAAACAAAAAGCTCTCATGAAAAACTTACAATAACATAACCTGAAGTCCTCGACTCCTCCCCCATCTCAAGCATCTACAATAATGTCTAAAAGAAATGTTTTTGTCTAACATATACCACCACTGATTCTCTCCCAAAACTGTTGGCATTCATTACTATCCATTTCTCTTGAAGTTTGGCGCCCAATATGTATTAATTTGCAAGCTAAAAATAGTAGTGTTCGCCCCAACAAGTAGCTCGACCACTATCATATTATGCTCATTGTTATGAGCTTTCAATGCAGACAAAAATGCATTCCTTTGATGGTTTTTAACTTGCCACTTTGTGGCTTGAAAATGATGTTTGAATTGGTGCCACTATGGTGGCTTTAATTGTGGTTTTAAATGCAACCAAAAACAGTTATAAACTTACCATGCTACAGCTTGAAATGGCTGATAAAAGTCATTTAAAAGATAGTTGCAACTGCCACTTAGTGGCTTACAAGGAGTTAAGGAAAGATGCACCACTATCATATTATAGTTATGGCTTAAATGCCAAGTAAAACTCCATAAAAAGAGCCTTCGATGGAGGCTAAAATGCCTCTTGAAGAGCTTTATTAATTGCAGATTTGAATTACTATATACATGCTTTTATAAGCATGATAATTATTAAAATATAATCTTCTTTTTTTTTGTATTAAATATAGTTTATCAAAATCTTACATTTTTCCATCAGCTGTTATTTACAATGCCTGTTAGGCTTGGTACACATGCTTTGCTTCTAATTACAGCTGTTGTAACTGGTTACATACATTTTAACTAGATATATTACATACATGCAATTTGATACACAAATATCTTGCTGCTGTACACTTTTTTGCAATTCTGGACAGCTTCTTTTTTGCTGTTTTTGACATAGAAGAACTGAATTTGAAGGTATTTATTGCCATTCATGTACACACAGTCTCTTTTTGCTGATTTCTCCTTTCAATCTGCTGTTGTAAAGCTTTTGGAACTCTATGAGATCTTCTTTGAATGACCGGTTGTCCTCTCCACTGAGCTGCCACTGCCTTGTGGCATTGATCTCCTCGTTGATGTCTTCAAATTTCTTACCCTTGGCCATTTTCCTCAACATTGATAACTGCAATGCAATAGAGAAGTGTATGAGTCTTCTAGCAGACTCAGTAAGTGCTCTTTTTCTCCCTTGGTACTTTTCTTCATTCCTATATTTCCAAATACACCATAAAATTTCTGTAGAAAGTGAAAGCCAAAATAGATTTGCTTCTTTTCCAACATTTACAATTTGTCCAAATAGTATTTCTTGTTTGATAGTGGGGTTCAAATTCTCCCCCCAAAACATTCCTGCACAAAACATTAGCCAAACTTCTTTGCAAAAAGACAATCAAAAAATATGTGATCAATAGTTTCTGGTTTTTTGCACAATTCACATGTATCTACAGACTACAATGTTACCATTTATGGTGATAGGAAGTTTTTTGAGTAATAGAAGCCATTTAAAATAAGCCTTTTTTGGCTCAATTGTGGTGATCCAATTCCGTGAAAAATCCTTCTTCCATCTTTCCTGGTTTTCTTTTAAGTTCCAGCATTTATTTACATGCTCAAAAATGCAGTTTGAAAAGATTTGAATACTATAAATTTTTTTTGGATTTAAGGTGTCTAATTTAGTGCCATCCTCACATTTGCAGCATTCCAGGTTGATGGAACCTTGTTCATTACATCAGAGGCCATCCTTTGTTGATTTCCCCAATTTTTCCAAGCTTCTCTAAGTATAGTGTAAGTTCTCCATTGGGAGTTTGGAAGGTTGAATTCATTTTTTAGAGTATCCCAATCTTTTAATTACTCCTTGTCTAAAATGTCCTTGAAGATTTTGATCCCTTTTTTGGCCTAGGCTTTTGCTGAGCAACCTTGCAACAATGCAAGGTATTTCCCTTTACCTGTTAAATTCCACCATACTGATTTATTTATGCAGCTTACACTATTACTACCACTAATCCCAAAGATGTGATTTTGGATTTAACCAACTCCTAGGCTTTCCATATCGTTTTGAACACCAAGGATCCACTGGGGGAGACCGAGAAGTTTCCAAATAGTAGATCACAGCCAGGGATAGCTTTCCAAGATTTGGCTTTTTTAGGTACAACCTTCTGAATGTTCTGCCTGATAAGAACCTTCCAAGGTTCCTCACCCTTGGCAGAGTTCAAGATCCACTTAACATCTAGAGCAACACCTTGCTTTTTCAGATCTTTCAGCCCTAGCCCACCAGCCTATTTGCTCACACAATACCACTTCCAACATATGACATGCTTTGTTTTTCTTCCTTTTCCATTAGACCAAAGGAAGTTCCTTATCCTCTTTTGTACCTCCTCCATCTGGTAGCTGCAAAACAGCCATACCGAAGAGTAGTACAATGTGTAGGAGGAAAGGATCTTTTGACAGACTTGGAATCTACCCGCCAGAGATAGATACTTCTTGTTCCAACTATCCAATTTTTTATCAATCTTGTTTTTAACCCAGTTCCACATGTCCTCTAGGCATGGGCTAACCAAAAAGGGGATACCAAGGTATCTAACTTTTTTGTTCGGTCCACCCCATTGGATGTCGAATTTATTGAACCAGTCAGGGGCGCAATTTACCAAGCTTAGCATGATTGATTTGGGTTTGGAGATCTTTTCTCTAGATGCCTCACAAAAGATGTTGAGATTATACATTAAATGATTTATGTTTTCTTCTTCCAGTTTTTCAAAAATAGTTGTATTATCCGCAAAATGAATGTTCATCAATTCTTATCCATTAGGCAATACAAGGCCTCTAACTCTGGGACTGAGTGTTTGATCCCTAAGAAGGTAGAACAGGGCTTCTATCACAATTACAAACAAGGCAGAAGCCAGGGGTAGCCTTGTCTTATTGATCTTCCTAGCTTGATCTATTTGGAAAACACTCCATTTATTTCCACTTGAGCTATAGCATCTTTTAAGAGAGTTTTAACCATCTTGCTGAATTCAACTGGAAATCCAAAAGCCTCAAGGGTCATAATTAGGAAGTGCCATTCTACCCTATCATAAGCTTTTTCAAAGTCTAGGAGGAGCAACCCTATGTTTTGATTGGAGCTCTTGGCCCAATCCATACCTTCCCAACTAGTGATTAGGTTCTCAAGAATTTATCTCCCTTTCATAAATCCAGTTTGAGTGTAGCTAATGATCTCTATTAGTAAGTCCTTGATTCTCAGAGCTAGTAGCTTTGCTAAAATCTTGTATGAAACATTTAGCAATGTTATCGGCCTCCAATTTTTTATTAGGTTTTTGTCACCTTCTTTAGGGATAAGTTTGATAATGTCTTTGTTAATTTGATTCCAAAGGGAAATTTTTTCAAAATATTCGTTGTAGACATGGCAAAGATCATCACATATCCACTCAATATTCTATTTATAGAATTCTATAGGGAGACCATCTGCATCCGGGGATTTGTCAGTGCTGCAAGTTTGAATGGTTTGGGCAATTTCTTCTTTTGTAATTCTTTCACTAAGCATTTCTTTAATTTTTTGCACTTTTAGAAGACACCTTCTTAGGAATCAGTTTTTTGTAGATCTCCAAGGCCTTAGCCACCTTGGGATCAATACTCCTAAGGTGAAGAGGTTTTGATAAAATTGAAAGAATTGGTCTTGGATCTCACGAGGATCTTAATGCATCTTGCCTTCTTCCCAAACACAACCTATTTTTTCTCTTGTATTCTTATCTTTTAACAAATTGAAGAAGAATTTTGAACCTTTGTCACCATTATTGATCCAATTCATTTTGGATCTTAGTCTTAACCCTTGAGTTTTTTAGGTTTGAATTTTCCTTAATTCATCAATGCACTTGATTAACTCAACATTTACACACTCATTTGAGGGGTCCAGTTGAAGATCATTTTCAAGGTTAAAGACTTTAACTTGTAGAGAGTTCTCTAACCTCCTTCCATCTAGGGCCAGATTTTTCCCAACAGTTTGGAAGATACTAGCCCAAGTTTTGGTGTTTTGATTCCATTTTTCAATTGGGGACAGTTTTTTAGCAGCCAATTATTAATCTCTTTGATAGTGAAAATTGCATTGTTGCAATCCTCAATCTTCAGAAGATTGGTATTTAGCATGAATTTACTATCTTTTTTGTTAAGTACTTGCTTACTAGAATCAAGCCTAATCCTTTCTTTAATGGGATGGTGATTGGATAGTGTACTAGGATATACACAAACTCTATTTCCATCCTCCATGCTATCAAACGAAATCAAGTCCCTATTTGCATAAAACATGTCAAGCCTTGAGTAAATTCTTTTATTACCTTTCTGGCATTACACTATGTAAACTAAATGGTTTTATTCTCTTTTTTTCCCCCTTCTAGCGGGTCAAAGATTTTGAGCTTGTTTTTCAGCTTTTCCTAGACAAAATTTTCATTCCCTTTCCATTCAAGGTCAAGTCCTCCAATTTTGTCATTTCTATTTTCAATCATATTGAAGTCTCCACCTAGGATCTAGGGAATGTTGTCTAACTCACATAGCCACTTCTAAAGTTCCACTCTCTCCCTATAGTCATTGGGAGCATACACCAAGCAGATACCAAGTTTTTTATTATCCTTTTCAATTACAACCTAGACAACCCTATTACAAGGGGACTTGCCACTGCTTGTGACAAATTTTTACCATTTATTGCTAAGAAGTATAGCTACCCCACCTTTTCCTTTTTCATGGCTAGAGTATACCTGGATTTTTTTGGGTTTCTTCTCAAATGGATGTTGGCATAATTTTCTAAAAATAGAAAGTTAGGCTTCCAAGGCTCAAATTGATTTTGATTGGCTTAAAATACTTCCTCATCAGGCTAGTCTAGTTAGAATCATCAAAAGATCAGATTTGCCCTAGTGGGTCTATTATGCCTTTCCAAAAGCTTTTTCAGGAGCTCCAAGGTCATTAATGGAGGTTGCTCAACTGCCAGGTGTCAGATTTAGAGTCTCAAGCACTACACAGATCAAGGCAACAACAAAGATGATCGAGAAAATGAAGAACGAAGGGAGGAAGTTGGAGAACCTTAAAAATGGCAAAATTTTGACTAAGTCTGGAAACTCTAGGCACCCCTGCCCAGTCTAGGCGCCTAGACACTCATGCCTTAGAATTTTTCATTCTCTAGCAACCAAGGCAACGACAAACATGAGGAATGAAGGGAAAAGTTGAAATTTATAGATAAAAAACTGACTCTGGTGATCATAGGCACCCTAGCTAGCTAGGGGTTCCCAATTTTTCAAGGCACTAGTTGATGGAGTTAGGGTTTGTGATCCCAGACAATGTTGCTCAAAATTCAGCAAGGTTCGTAGTGAATCCAACAACACGGTCATCGGATCAATCAGTCAGCCGGAATTCAAGATTGAACGGAGAAGTCTTGGCATAGTAGCAAACTACAAACTAGGAAAATATCAGAAAATAAACTATCTATGGGATTCTTGGACGCCCCAGGTAGCTAGGGGCACCCAGGGTTTTGGAGGACCTAATGCAGAGGTTAGGGTTTGCAAATGTACTCACTGTCTTTGGAATTTTGTAAGCTTTCTACTATACACCTCAACCTGATCGTCAGACTCATTAGTTGCCAGCAATTGCAAATCAAATGGAGGGAAAAGCATGAGGTACAAATTTGAAAGATGAAAATCAAGCAAAAATGGCTAACTCTGGAGATGTTGGGCGCCCTAGGTAGCCAGGGGCACCCAAGATTTTGAGGGCCTAAAAGTGCAAATTAGGGTTTGTTACCTCCAGCAGCTTTTCTTTAGATTCAGTCTAGCTCTTCAACGGATTCAATGGTGAGCTCATTAGATTTGTCAAGCACTAGTTATGTCAGATTGAATGGGGGAATAAAATGTTGCAAAATGAGAAAAGTCAAAAGCAGAGTTGAAAATGTCAGAATAGATTCTAAATCTAGAGGATTAACACACCCCAGGTAGCCAAGGGTGCCCAAGTTTTTGACTCCCAAAATTCAATCTTAAAAAGATCACTTCTAGAAGACCCCCCTCAAAATTCTTCGAGCTATCCAATGAGTCCAGCCATTAGTTCATCGGGCTAGTCAAATTGCCAGAATAGCGAATTCATCTGAAGGACAAAAAGCATCAACAAATTTAAGATTATACAAAAAATTGCTATCTCTGGTGATCATGCGTGCCCCAGATAGCCAAGGGTGCCCAAAATTTTGAGGTCTAAGAATTAGTTTTCCGAGGTTGTATTCTCCAAGATGATCACTCCAGATTCAATCAGGGTCCGCAACAAGATCATCAGCCAGTTTGCAGGATTCACCAAGCGCCCGGAATCGAGGATCAAACGAAGGTCAAAATCAAGCAAAAAAGTTGAAAATGTCAGAAAATTGGCTAAGTTTGCTAAGGAAAAGTGATCCTAGTCAAGAAGGGTGCCCAAGGCTCAATGCCTTAGAAATTTTTTCAGTTTTCATCATGCATCATTCAAATAATGTCCACATATGATGAATCTAATCAGGATTGGCTTCAAAGGATTTCAAGCTGGAGAATAAAAGCATTTTTCTTCCTCAAAATCTATTTAAGGAGGCTTTGAAATTCATTATTCACAAATTTTTGCAGGTGGCGTCCAAGAGCAAGAGAGGAGGAAACTTAAAACTTTATTTATTTCAAGATTCGAAGGCCAAAACTCAGTGCTTTGTCAGATTTTTTCATATTTTCCATATCAGCACACAAAGGGGCTCTCTTTTTCATGCTTTATTTCTCCAGGGCATCAATTTTCAGAAGAAGGGGGTCAATATTTTCAAATTTCAACAATCTGGGTCAGCTTGGTTTTCGATTCTCTACAACTTTGGAGAAGTTTTCAATTTTCAAGAACCTGCTTTTTCCTTGCATGTCCAAGAAACCTTTAGTATTTTCAAAATCTAATCAACTGGGTTCATCCAAAACGTGATTCTACATAAAACGCAACTCTCAGCTTTTTCAGAAAAATTCAAAAATTAGGGTTTCTGCTTTTTCAATCAGCCATCAACAATTTTCAAAAACAAATGATCTGGCTATTCTTGCAACAAGATCCTCTACAAAACCCATATCTCAGATTATTTTTGAAAAATCTGCCCTTTTGAAGAAGAAAAATTAGCAAGCTATTTTAAGCTTTTGCAGAACTTGTCTGAGCATAGTCAAGTTTACAATCAAACTTCAATATTTTCAGCATTGAGTACTTTCCCATTGAATTCAAATCCAAACAAGTGTTATATCATGATTATCTAAACAGACGATGTTGAGAAGTGCTTCTCAATACCACCATGGATAGAAAACTTCATCATCTCAGTTGAAGAATGTAAAAAGGTGTGGTATAAGCAAAAGGACAAGTAGCAGAAAAGAGTTGTACAATACTCTTCCATTGAAAATCAGAAGTCTCAGAAGCATAAAAGTTGCGAAAGATATGCCGAAGCAAGAGGATATATTTATCAAAGCTCATCACTCCAATTGCAGAGCCACCGAAACTAGCAAGATTTGATAAAGCAGCTAAAGATGTCAAAGATTTTTTGAGATCAATTGCAAAAGGCGAGGAAATCCTGGAAAAGTGGAATTTTGCTATAGATAGTATTGATGCTCCTGATAGAGATGCAGTTTCCAGCTTTGGAGGATGTGGTTGAGATTTAAAGCAGCGGTGAACTAGAAGCTTTCTCAGAGCTTTCTTTCTATTCTTGACTTGTTCTTATCCATTCTTTGTGAAGGACAAATATCAAGTTGTAATAGTTGGCACTTTCCCTTTTTCTTTTTTTCTTTCATAGGTTGTTAGATGCTTATCTTGTTTTAGTTTTAAAAATAAAGCTTGCATGTTGGCAAGTCTTGGTTGTAAAAGCAAGGATATTTTAGGGTTCCCTCTACTTGTGTATAAATAAGGGCCTATTTTACTAGAACCATGCTTGTGATAACAAAACGCTGAGCCTACTAGTGCCTTCTAATTGTTATTCAATATTGTTCACTTAGTGTAAGAGCAAGTTTGTATGCCTCCTTTAGCTACAAGATATTGTTTAGTTCATGTGTTATTTGTGTCAATATATTCTGGTCTGATCACTGAATTGTAAGCCTATTTTGCTACAATCCTGTTGTCCCAGAAGTGTAATCTTTGCTACTTGAAATTTAAGAAAAGGAAATCTTATGCCTGCTTTACTTTGATCTACTATCTTAGGTTTCCGTTTTATGTGTTATGCTTACATGATCTTTATTTCAGCTTGCATTGAAAGTATAGTAGATGTGCGTTGGAAGAAATTTTATTTAAGTGTTTGTGTCAAAGAATCATTCCTTGTTCATTTCTAACTCTCAAGCTCTGAGTTTACTTGAGTAGTTAGAAACGTCATTAGAATAGGCTTAGTCATAGTTGAAATTCAAAAGAGAAAATCTCAGCTACGACGCTAGAGTTTTATAACCTTGTGCTCTTAGCTGAACAAAAAGATTGGAAAATTAGTTTTAGTTTACTTTCTTTAGAAAATATCAGCAAAGAGGGAGCTTCCCCTCCTAATTCGAAGAGCAGTTAATCTGTTCATAGCTGTCCATTTCTAATCCGCATTCCAGAGGTGCAAATTGAAAGCCAACAATCAGCCATTTCAAGTCGTAGCATGGGAGGATCCCAACTCCACAGTGAACGTTATCACTCTTGCGAGGAGCATGACCGTGTTAGATAACACAAGAAATGTTCCTCCCACAAGGAGGTCAACTAAGTTAGCTATCTCAGAAAATAGCCCCCAATCTTGTGTGAAATCCAAGGTGGGACCCCCCATCATGTCAGTGTCGACCAAATTTGTTGCTCAGGCTCTCTTATCCATAGCCAGGTAGAATTTGATACTCCAAGCTTAACGAAGAATAATAGTGAAATATTGAAGGATGGGAAGCCGAAGGGGATTTTAGAAATCTCTAGTTTTTTAAAGAAAAACATGGTGTTAAAGGGCCCCATCCTCGGGGACAAAAAATCTAAGCCAAAGGCTACCTCCTCTTCAGCTGACCCTAAATTGCTTCATCCTGACAATAGTAAAAGCGTTGTGCATCATAAAAAGAATGCACAGCAAATAGTAATGGAAAAAATTAGACCCAAGATCAAACAAAACAAAAAAGAAATTTTTAACTCTTCCCTCAGTGCATAAAAGGAAACATTGATCATGTTGATATCTCGATTGATAAATCCAGGAATGTTTGCAGACTCAGTCTCCAATAATTATCAAATAACAAAGGCAACCAAAACTTAGACTCAAAAGTTGGTATTCCTGTTGTCCAAGATTCTAGCATCGAGGAAGTGGGAAAATCAAACAAAATGGAACCTATTAATAAAAAAGATCCAATAGACACTCGAGGGCAAAGTGATGTTTCCACTGGAAGTTCGATTTTAGAGTTACTTTTTAATTTCTCTTTGATCTGCAAGTGCGTTTAGGTTATGCTTTGTTTTCTTCTTTCATTTTCACTCTTTCCTCCATGCTTTTGAGTCTAAAATCGTGCCTCTTTTCTGGTCAAGTTTCCTTCATCATTTTTAGTTGGGTTTTGATTTGCAATGTGCATGTTTCTCCTTCTTCATGTCGTTCCTTACCTTAATTCTCATCTTTCTTTCCTTTCTAAAGTTCTTTCCCTCAAACTCGTGCCTTTGCTTATCCTTTTTCAATGTTACTTTCAAAGCAAAGACAATAAGTGCGGGTTTTTGAAATGATTCATTTCATGGTGAAAAAGAATGAATGCCATGGCGGTGAAATGCAGGTCCATTACACCAAAACATGTTTCATGTCTTAGCATTGAAGAAAACATACATTCAAATGTCCAAGCGGACTTTTTCCATGCCACTGCACTTCATCGTTTTTCACTAAATGCTAAGGCGATGTTTGTAACAAGTCTACATTTTTAAAGATTCAACCATCTATCAGTTTCAGCCAAAGAACAACTAACTTGTTTCCATCAACTGTCTCACAAAAGATTAAAACTAAATAACTGTCAAACTAGGGTTCCCATTTAACCAATATATGAACTAAGGAAAGGAAAATAACTTCTCTTTATTCATTAACTAATTTTAGATCTTTCTTTTCAGCTAAATGATACAAGTAACTGTCTAACTAATTAACTGCAAATTCTTACAATGTACATTTAACATATAAGAATATCATTCATTGCATAAATGAAAGTAAGCTTAAATAGCATTGCATGTACCTGGATTTACGAGTGAGGAAGAATTATATTTGGCATCATCATCTTGTTATTATACTTGGCTTCTTTAGCGATGAGGGAAAGAGAATTATCATTAGGGGCTTTATCGCCCAACCAAGACCTACTGGTCTCTTGAGTTTCTTCAACTGAAGAACCTACCCTTCACGAGGGTAATCAACATGGATCCAATTATCATCATGTCTCTGAGCTTGATGTCATGGTCCTATACCACTAGTCGATCCCTCCTCTGTAGGTACCCCTAACTAGAAGGATCATTCTGACCAGAAGTATATTTGGATCATGATAGCTGACAATTTCCTAACTGGCATCATACCTTGGCCAAGGATTTTGATATTATTGGCACTCTTGTGCCGATGTCTCTGGCACTTCTGTGCCGACATCTCTGGCACTCCTGTGCCGTCAGCCCTCTCACCCTTGCTCGACAAGACAATTTGCATAACAAGTTTCAATCTTACCATATCAGGTTAGGTTTCCATTCTTCTCTTAGTTCAAGGTTAAGTCTTAAACTTAAGGTTTAATATTACCAGAATTTGGTTTGGTTCCACATCTTGTTAAAGGATTATGTTGTTATCCTTTTTAGAAAGAGAGGTACTCATCTCCAAACTTATCCCATCTGAGAATACGAATAATCTTCTAATCTCAAGTTTATGAGGAAGGTTTAAAGAGTCTAACTCGACAAAAAGGATTCAGAGTTTAGTATTACATCATTCTGATCAATCTTCTTCTAGAATCTTGGCACATCAATTAATGTCAGGCATATAAATAGAATCCTAGCTCAATGCTAATTCACACCTATTTAAACCATTTGGTTTACTTAAGACAAGATTTGACCTTCAAAGGATTCATCAGATTAACAATACAATGACTTAGTTCACATTAAATTCCTTCTTTTATGAATGTGGTTTCTCATTGAGCGCAAACATACTACGAGACATATTTGATTCATTGGGTTTTTAGATCTCAACATTTTACCTTTTAGTCTATGCCACAAGTCTCAGTAGATGTATTTCTCTTAACTTGAGCTTAAGCTCATTATATAAGCATATATATATAAATAGAGAGAGAGCCTTTGCTCGGTATCCTTTGCTTCCCATAAGGAAAACAATTTCTTTTGTCCAATATTGCTTCCATTAAGTATCTATATATGGTGATACATATTCAATGAGGAGATCCTCCAGGTCTTAACATTTTATCTTAGAATAATGGTTCCGGTAAGAGGAAGGGAAATACACTAATCCAACTCAACTAAAGAGGGGAAACCGTAAACAAGTCTAAGTCACTGATCAGGTTCACAACAAATGAGTCTTCTTTCGGTCAAGTCCAGAATAAGAATAATGCAAAAGCTTTGTTTCCAAAAGCTATCAAAAGTCATCAAAATTCCATGTAATTTCATTCTATTCAAAGGGATTTTAATTACGGTTCAAGATCCTTTCGTTGCAAGTTCAAAATCCAAAGGATTCGTTTACAGGCTTCACACAAAGACTCGAATTGAAGAAAAGAGAGATAACCCAGATACAATCCTCAATTAATTAAGGCAAAGAACAAGAAATGCTTGGTTCAAAACCCTTGAACTAATAGAGGAAAAGAATAGTGTTAGGAACAGTCTATCAAGATCGGTATTGACTACAAGAGAAAATAATTGCATGTGGTATCTTCACTTGATTACAAAACAGAGGTCAAAGATGGTCATATCAGAGACAACAGAATTCAACTTCAATGTCTATCACCTCACAGGTAGTATTGCATTGTTTATTAATATTCCACATGGAAATTTCAATAAAACAAGAGTATTAGATGTAAGACTCAAAACACATTTAGCAGGTCGAATACATTCCTAGAGAATGAGAAATTCAAGCTCGGAGATGAGACCCCGTTACTCCTTCAAGGTACTCGAACTAAAGTCCAGACGCCTAGATTCTCCCTTCCAAGATTAGAGAGACGACTTCTCAAGAAATTTCACCCCTTTCCAAAAGTCTAGATTCAGATGAAGAAAAATCATCAATTTTGTACAACTCCCATCTTTCAATTAGAACACCACCCGATAGGAAGTTTACTGAGATTCAGGGTTTCAAGAGAAGGTGCGACATTATGAACGATAGCAAAATACGGTGTAAGATTTTCCAAATCTTAAAGTGACGCAGAGAAAACAGAGGTAAGGATGGATTAGCGATTCTTCTTGGCTCAACTAGAGATAAAAACACTAATTGATGTCCCCTTAGAATGAAAAAGGAAGTATGTTTTTTTTATGATGAAGGCAAAAGAATTGCAATGAAGAGCTCCGACTGTTGCTAGCCGAGTTCATGCGGTAAGAGGTACAACAAAAGAAAACCAAGCCCGATTAGATGCCTATTCCCCCCTTCTTCATACTACGGTTGCCTCCGTAACTTCCATTCGAGAGCCTTCAGAAACTTCTTGGCTTCCATGCGTTTCATCTGGAGCACGATGGAATTACGGTCTGCCTTCTGAAACCGTCGCCTACTCTCCCACTCATGCCCTTTTTCGAGATTATCATGAATTTTGACTTAAATATGTATTTATCTTTTATTTTTATTTGATATTTAGTAATCTTTCAAAATTCCCTTAAAAGGTAATTGTTGGTATTTATTTGTATTTTAATTTGACTATATTGATCATTAATTATTTTAATTTACCTATGGCCAAGGTTATAACTTGTAACTTTATCATACACCGACTCAGAGTTTGATGAGGAATTGATCCATTGTTAACCATGTCCTCTCCCTGATGATATTTCACTTTTCCTCGCGGTGTCGACAATCCTGCATCCACTGACAAGGATTATGGATTAGATCATTTTCAACGGCTTAATAATATGCATTTAAATTTGATCTCATGATCTCATTCAACTTCTCATGAACAATAAATTCACTGGCAAGATAAGAAGTTCGTTAATATTACAGTTACAATAAAAGAACAACTATTCATTCCCAATGTCATAATCACATGAAAGCAATTATTTGCAACTAGTATTGTATTTGAAATACATAACCAAACATATAGTCTCAATGTAAGGGATGTGACAATGTTTTTCCACGCCATTACACTTCCATTCAAGAGCCAAGTGTCAGGGCGGGGTTTTCCAACACCTTGACACATTACTTCCAAAGTTAATACCCAAGGTGCAAGGGCGCTATTTTTCAGCGCCATTGCACTAAAGTTGCATTTCTCCCAAGTGCAAGGGCGTTGATTTTCAGCGCCCTTACACTTTTTCCAGCTTTTTGCTTCGAACACTTCAAAGTGCTATGTCTTCGCTCCAGACCCCGTTTTTTGACTCATGCATCGTTTTTCGTGCCTCATTGCTCGCTACACGCTTTCTCAACATCATTTCTTGCTTCACGCACCCCAATGCTATTTTTTCGACTAACATTTGTTGATTCCACATCTTGCAGTTCCTTTTTCAGATCTCGTCAAGGGATCCTCGAAGTTGTATCTTTTTTATCCAGTTGCTCTCAGATGACAGCCAAGAAGCCTCCAAGTTACAAATTAGGAATATGAAAGGTCACCAAACATCAAGAAGCTACAAAAATAACTAAAGGGATGATTGGGCTTCACCGCACCAACAATCTGATCAGCTATACATATAAACTTGTATTAAACAAGAATAAAAAAATGCAAAGATTATATGGATGGTGTGATTCCATTCTACAATAGGATTCACTCAAAAAATGCAGAACATTATCTAGAAATATGCTAGCAGTTCTCAAGTCACAAATATTCTCAATACAAAGACAAGCTGACTAGCAAATAAAAAGGTAGGAAGAGCCTTCTTTGTTTTTTATGTATTTTCCCCCCAAAATGCTCTTCCTTTTGTTCCATCCTATCTCCTTGGTGTCATTGGTTACAACAATTCTATAAATAGGAAGCAGCTAACATGAGCTTCAGTAACTCCTAAAATCCTTCATCTGAAGAAAAATAATTTGTAGTGTTTACTGGAGTAACAGAAAAAACAATACACAATATAGAATACCTATTATAAATTCAATATAAACATTTATTATTCCGCTTCTAAGAAACTAAGTGGCTCTAAAAAATCCTTGCATCATTCTCCCCAAGCTTGAAAATGGTTGGACTTCCAGGTTTCGATTTTTGGGCCTCTTGACATGATAAATACCATCATTTCTTTCTCCATGATATTAGTTTATTCAGATTTGGAAGTCCTTTCAACTTAGCCAGATATAGATTATAGTTTCCTGGATTTTGTTTAGTGAGATCTGTTGTAATAACTCTATCTGTTACTTCCCATTTCTTCTTTGGAAGATCTTTCTAGTTCACCATTAAATCATTTGCTCTTCTTAAGAACACACGTGATAGGCATAGAGATCAGAAACATTGAAAGTTAGACTTATACTGAAATCCACAGGCAGATCTATAACATTTAACTTTTCATTCAACCTTGTTAGTATGGTATGAGACCCTACCTTCTTCAGCTTAAGGTTAAATTGTAGGTATCTTGAGTAAATCACTCTTTTCACACGTAACCATTACTTACTTCTCTGGTATGTCCCCTCTTTTGACCAAAGAATTTGAATCCCCAAAACACAACATCTGAAATTCGACAATCATTATGAAGGTTGGTCATTAGATAAGGTCAATATTAGTTGACACCAGGCTAACCATAATTTGGTGCTCATAAGTAAATAAATACCATAGAATTAATAAATTAAGGGTCCCATAGGGACATACCAAGTGCTCAATCTCTAGGTCCATCTCTTGCATGCTATGCAAGGTCATCATCTCCTGCATGCCATTGAAGTCTAAAATCCAACAAATCAATTGAATCTTGTAAAGCATACTCCACATTCAGACATATACAAAATACATAAGACAACTTTCAAAGATATCAAAGTGCATGAAAATGCATAGATCTCTATAATGTCTTTTCCAACATTTGTAGAACAAGCTCAATTGCAGCTTGGATCTAAAAGTTATGACCTTCAAAAGTTAGAAGTGAAAACAAAAACTATGATGGCTCAAATGGATGTCATGTTTAATTTGAATATATACCACCCTAAATGAATTTATTTTTTGTTAAAAAATGCAACACAGTTCTATAGGAAGACTTATGAAATTGAACCATATGAACCCTAAAGAGTAATTTATCCCAAATTCATATTATATGGAGGGTTTCGTTCCTGCTCTGATACCATGAATAAATTTGCTTTGATACCGTGAAAAATTTGATAACCATATATAACTCAAATAAAGTGATGTTTCTCAACTTGAATTATGAAAATCAAAGACTCCAAAATGAAGAGGAGAGCACAAATACATATGGTGATTCCTTGAGATCAGAACTTTTGTATGCATGACAAAGATGTGAAATGATTGGAAAAAAATCCTTGATGCGCCAAGACCAAAAGTTTTGCATAAATAAATAATCAGGTTAAGATGGGTGAAATGGTCAAAGGAATACCCTCTATTTATACACCATTACTATACATGGAAAAATGATATATCTTTTCTCAAGGCACGTATGCTAATATATTATGATGCAAATCTTACATACGTAGGCCACTTAGTGAAAGTGGTCTTAGTAAAACACATAAGCTCTATCATAGGTAAAAGGTGAAAAAATTAGAGAAAAGGTAGCCCAAAGGTATATACCACATGTTGATAACTCAATAAGACCTATAGAAAAGAGGTGTAAGTCAAGGTTACAATTTCCAATAGTAAGAATCTCAAGTATGATTTTTCTCATAAGAAATGCTTGCTACTAAAACAAATGATATGGATATTATATATTTTTTTGTCTATACATAAAGATTGCTCTCAAGTTTTAGCGTTTCTTAATCTTTAATCAACAATTGAACCATTCATATAATACATAGATTTGGTCACTCAACAAGTATGAGTAATTTAGTAAGGTACTATAATAGTAAATCACTATGGTTGTCTCTTATGTGATTTATACAACAACTGATGTAGTTAGCCTCATGATTAACATTAAGAACTCAATTTGTGTAAAACATTACTTCGAAAAGTAGAAAAGAATATTTAAGTATCCTTTTACTAATGTTTATACCACATGTTTCTTGAAATATAGTACTATCTCAACATGTTCCTAATATATTTCGTAAGTACCATAAATTGCTAACTAGAGGACACCCTTCACATACTAAAAATGTTGGTCCTATGATAGATCTAAGGATTATATCAACTCAAATTTTGAATAATACATCAAAAGTAAAATTGCCAGCCTTTAGTGGATAATGGGACAAAATCATGAAGAAATGATCTCAATCTTTCATAATTGCCTGTGATAAAACTTAAGCAAAAGAGAACATGCAATACACCAATTGAGGTTTATCATTAAAAACCCATTTTCCCCTTTTTTTTGCAACAAGGAAGAATAATAACTCTTTAGGATACTCATGATTTTATCCATAGAAGGTATAAACAGAAATGGAGTACAAACCATGACACATGCACTGATATAAGAGTATCTAATCCACAAGTGATCCTGTGCCACCAAAAATAAGAGTAGGTTAAGTTTGAAATAAATAATCCGCTTTCTTTTATTTTAGTTATTTTGATTGGAAGGTTGTTTGTCAATATATATTCTTAGTGGGCTTCTACAAGAGTGAAATAGGTTGCTTTTATGAGATGCTACATGCATTTTATAGACTACTGCACAAGTGTTCAATAGTGTTCTACAAGCATATTGTAGGTTGTTGCAAGATTTTGGACACCGCTATAGGCATATTGGAAGCTGCTGCTTGTATTTTGAGAGATAACTCAAGTGCTATTTGGGCTGCTACATGTGGTGTGACAACATGCTACAATTCTTTAACAATAAGTTATAGGTTGGGCTGATTAGTTCATGTGATTGTTGATGCTTTTTGTAATATAATTGACATCAAATGTTTGTGCAATAATTTCATTTGTCATATAGGTGGTAGTTATTCCATTTGGTGAACGTTTGTCTTCTAGAAAGGGTTTGTGCCTTTTTCTTTGCTGCAATTGGTAGTTTTGAGTCAGCAAATTATTATGATTGACCTACTAGTTATTTTCTTCTATTACGACTTCTCACCTCCCTTTGATGTGCAACTAATCATATTCTTCATGGGATATTTTCTTGTTTCATAGTTTTTTGGTAGTCATGAGAGTTAGACGGCGGTGTTTGGAGTTCAAGTTAACATTATGGATCAGTTGGATAGTTATTTGGAAGTTGACTACAGACATGCCAATCAATTACTAGGAGGAAGTACAGGGGAAGTTTTGACCAAGAAAATAAGTAATAGTTGAGAAGACCAAAGTCAAAGTATGAGGAAAAATAGAGGAGGATAAACTGAGAAAGTTGAACAAAGAGAGAAATGAACATAACAAAAATGAACAAAGAACAAATGAGATAATAATTAATATTCAATCTAGGAATCTAAGTTGACATAATGAGATAATAAAAAGGAACAAAGAAGAATAAATGAGAGTTGGATGGTGGTATTTGGAGTCCAAGTTGGCATTATGGCTTAGTTGGATAGTTATCTAGGAATTGACTAAAGGCATACTGATCAATTAAGTTCCCCCTATCAATGTATAAGAGGAAGAATAGGGTAAGTGTTGACCAAGAAAATAAGGTAACAATTGAGAAGACCAAAGTCAGATTGTGAGGGATAATAGAGAAGGTTGAATTGAGAAAGTTGAACAAAGACAAAAACATAACAAAAAGGAACAAAGAATAACAAATGAGACAATATTCAATCTATAGTTCATTTGGATTGAAGTCACAAACTGTATTAGGGCTTTTTTTGTGTATAACCACTAATCTTATGGTTTCATCATGTTTGTAAGTCCTTACAAAGGTTGATTTTTCCAATTTAATGAAAATAGACACAATTTTGCGCTTCAATTAGTTTGTGTGATTATTTGAGAAGCATAAGTTGCTAGGTTTAGGTAGTCTTTCACTAGAACCCCTTGCCTAGATTGCATCAACTCATGTCAAAGCAATATTTCTTGCACGGTTGTTTCTTGAAGAAAATTTAGAATATTTGTTGTCGGTGTGTGTCTTGCAATTGCAAAGAGTAATATGGAGAAGAAATTGTGCATAGAGGAAGACTAAGGGTATGTAGGATTGTAGATATAACAAAGACGTTGAGAGGTATTAGACTTAGATTAGAGACAATGGAGGCAACACAAAGAAGAGTACATTTTGAGGATGTAAGTGATGATGAAGAAGTAGAAGGTTAAGAAATTGAAATAGAAGAGTTGATGGATGGACTTGAAAGGACATTTTTAGAGGAAACTTCAAAGATGGATAGTAAACCAAAGTTGGATATTCCTTACTATAGTGAAAATCTAAGCCTTGAGGAGCTTATAGACTAGATTATGTATATAAAATATTTTGACTACAAATCAATGGAGGATTCTATAAAGATGAAGTTTTCTTGCACTAGGTTGAAAGGACATGCATCCTTGTGGTGAGATCATATATAAATAGAGAGTCAAATGAGAGTCAAGGAGAAGATTAATAAATCTTGGGATTGGATGGTTAAAGTTGAAGGAAAAATTCCTACCAACAAACTATCAAAAAAATTTATCCAAGAAGATGCAAAATCTAAACAAAAATAGATGATTGTTAAATACTAAATGGAGGAATTATATAAGCTCAACATTTAGGTTGGCCATGTAGGGGATGATGAAGAATATAATTTCAAGTTATGTTAATGGATTCTATATCTCCATTCAAGATGAGTTTATTATGATAAGAGTGAAATTGGTAGAAGAAGCTTATCAATGTGCTTTGAGGGTAGAAAAAAAGTTTTCTAGAAGGTAGCAAAATAATTCAAGAGAAAAATGATTGTTCTCTAGAGGGAGAGGACAATAAACAATGATAGACGACAACATGCAAATGAAGGAGAGTGAAGTACTACTCAAAATAGAAATTTCAATCAAAACATTAGAGGAAGGGGAAATTCCTCAAGGGGAAGAGGCTATTACGAAAAAGAAAGATTTAAAGGATTCACTAGAACTTGTTAAAGGTGTGGAGAAGTTGGTCATAGGGAGTTTGATTGTCCACAAGTACAAAAAATAATTAGTATAGGAAATCAAGTAAGAAATCACATTGTTCAAGTAGATGGAGTGTTGCTTCATCCAAGTGCATGGAGGAACCAAAGCACAAAGACAGATTATTGTTCAAAAGCTATTTTTTGTGTATACTTCGTGGTTCAATGAGAGAATCTAGTGAGAAAAGCATAGTGGAGGTCTAACCATATATTTTGGGTTGGAAAAGTGCAACTATTTTAGAGCCATTGTTAGCTAAAGATGAGTACAAATATGAAGAAAGTTGCACAAAGTTGTAGAGTTTGCCAATATGCTAAAGGAAATATTTAAAATATAGACTTATACAAGCAATTACCTATATCAAAGGGATTGTGAGAAGATGCTAGTATGGACTTTATTTTTGGATTACCAAAGAACCCAAAGAGTTAATGATTCTATTTTTGTTATTGTAGATGGGTTTTTGAAGATGGAACACTTTATACCTTATAAAAATTCAAATGTTGCTATGTATGTTGCTTCATTGTTCATTGGAGAAGTAGTAAGATTGTAGAGGTTTCCAAAGAACATTGTCTTAGATAGAGATATAAAATTTGTGGACCATTTTGGGCATACTTCGTGGTGAACTTTGGTCACTAAGTTAATTTTTAGTTCAACCTATCATCCACAAATGAAGGTTTTCAATAGAAGCCACAAAAAATTGTTAAGGTGTTTGGTTGGAAAGAAGATAAATCTATGGGATACTACATTAGCACAAGCTGAGTTTTCATCCAATAACTTAATTAATAGGAGTATAATGAAGAGTCTCTTTTAGATTATGTATGATTATATCCCTAGAGTAGTAGATGCTTGTTGAGAAGTACAACCAATTTTAGAAGATATAGTGTTGTAGTAGAATATTTTGCTAAGTATATGAATGAGTTACTTAAGGAATTGAAGAAAATTTTGGAGAAGACTATAATGAGATACAAATAATATGTTGGGGTAAAAGTAGAAACCTGTGTCACACTTTATGAAGGAATCGATCAATAACAAAAAAAATCTAAACTTCGACCACATAAAAGTGGTCTTTATGTTTTGAACTTCAAAATGATGTAAACTAATGAAATCTATAAATTTTGATGAAGTTTATTCTTGTAATTTTTCAGATTTTTTAAAAAATTGTTTTGATTATTTTTTATCAATTTAATAGTAGATTTTAGAATGCTGAAAATTTCAGGAAAAAGTGACGTTCACTTGACGTCAAGAAACAAATAGAAAAAAACTCGATTTTCCCCTAATTTTTTTTCTCCAAATAGGTAATTCAATATCTTGTGCATGGATTTTTTTTTTTGAAATTTTGATGTATATTTTCCTCGTAATGACATTTTAAAGTCAAACTTGTCAGAATTTGATAGTTTTCATTTGACGTCAACTATTGTTTACTTTTTTATACCCTTTTGAAGAGGATTCTCTCCTCTAGTGCACCATATATTTTTCAATATGTTTTATTATTTTTTAAAATTTCTAATCAACCTCTTTTTTAACTTTAACAACCTAGTTGCATTATTTAAAAAGAAACATATATTAAAACTAATTAAAATATTTTAAAAAAAATTGGATTCACCACTCTAAGCTCTACAAAGGATATTTTTATTTAAAAAAAAAATCATTCTAACTGAAGAAATACTCAATTGAAATTGAAAGTTTTAGAAAATTCTGAAAAAAGTTGAGTTGGCTACCAACTAGCATGCCACATAGACAGTTTTGGTAGTAGGGTTTTGACCGAAACCCCGCACATAAAATGAGCCACATTTCAAAGCGGCAAAGTGAAATTTAAAAAAAAAATGGTTTTGGGCGAAAAGGTTTCGCCCGAAACTCTATTTGCCACGTATAAGCCATGTGGTTTCGAGCAAAATGAGTTCGAACGAAACTATTTAGGTCCAAAAAATTTTGCTCAAAACTATTTAGTTGGCCAAAAGTGTGACACAACTTTGTACTTTTACCTGTTGATCTCAAGAGGAGAGAACGAGAATTTGAAGTTAGATACCTAGTTTTAGCTCATTTGAGAGAAGAAAGGTCTCCACTGTTGGCAACACAAGGGCAGACAACTGAGAGGGGGGGTGAATCAATTGCCACATAAATTATACTTATTAAACTTATTCTTAGATTTGATAAATAAACATGAAAGCATAAACCATCACCACATCAAAAACACACATAACACAAAGAATTTTTACGTGGAAACCTTGTTAGGGGAAAAACCACAGTGGAGGTTAGTCCACAAGATTATACCCTATTAAAAGTATTACAAATGGGGAATTCACATGCATTCAGGCACACTACCTAGAGTACACTGCTCAAATACAAAAGGCTTACTACCCAAAGGAAGACTCACTGTCTTACAATCACATTCGGATTACATCCAGAAGATTTTGAACTGAGAAAATATCATCTTCTAATGCCTGATTACAGTTTTAGTTAAGCACATAAACACTTTCATCTGCTCACTCTTCTTCACACTTTACTTCTGCCTTCGAAAGATTAGAACATTATTCGCACTTAGCACATAGCATACATCGCACCCCATACCTCAAATGGTATAAAAAATTGATCATATATATCCGCAACTAAGGATAACGTCAACTACATGTCGGCCCAACAAAATATGAAATGTGTACAAACTGTCGGCCTAAATCAATAAACAATTTATCAACACGAACCAAACAACGTCGGCCAAAACATAGTAAGGACCCAAAAAAACATGTCTTGAACACAAAACACCTTCAAAAATTATGCCTCGAAGATCCAAAACACGCTACAATCACCCTATCAGCCATGATCATGAAAAACATGAACTCACTAAAGAGAGTCACCAATCACGAGCACAACAATCAATGCAAACCAATAACACAGATAGAGCACAATCTAGAAACATCCACAAGCATCATGGATCACCTCAGAAGCATCCACAACAACTCAAATTACTAGAATCACATCATCTTCTTTCAAGGACACCAACTAAAGCAATAGAACAATTGTCAGAACACAGATACTCATAACTCAATCAAATCTTCATTCCAACCTCTAAAACTTCATGTGGATAAACTAGATATAATCATCAATGAACCCTTTAATCCACAACCTCTTATCATCAATATACTAAGCTAGCCACCATACTAAACTTTACTGCATCACTGACAACCTGCAACTTATTTTATTATAATTTTCTCAATATCCCCGACATATACAACCTTAAAGACATTAATGGAAATAGTGTTGACATCAATGAAAACTACATATCAGCAATATCCAACACCCACAAGGAACTTACAAAAAATTGAAGTGGAAGAAGATTGGGCAATGTAAGTTCTTGAGAAATTTTGTAGCGAATGCCTATGGGATAGAGATTTGGGAAGAAGTGAACGTCTAACCAATTTTCAATGTTTTAGATTTGTACCTTTACTATGAGGTACAAAAAAATGGAAAGGAAAGTATAGTTTTGATTTATTTAATAATAGATTAAGGGTAAAGGTATGAATCTATGTCTCACTTTCAACTAATAAAATAGTTTTGAGCAAAACAATTTTTGTCCAAAACTATGTGGCAAAATGAGTTTCAGGTGAAACCCTTTCACCTGAAACTATCTATGTGGCAACTTAACCCTTCTTTAAGGGAAAATTCAACAAAAACTCAATTTCAACTCTATATTTCTCACATCAAAGGTACTTTGATGAAAATATGAAAATACCTTTCTATAGAGTTTGGAGTTTATAATCCTTCTTTTTTTATATATGTTTTGCTTAGTTTTATTATGATTTTTTAAAAAATTATTGCAAGTAGGTTATTATAATCAAATATGAGGTTGATTAGATTTTTTTTATAAAAAAATACAATGTACTAGAGGAAATAATCTTTTCCAATAGAGTATAATTTTTTTTTTCTAAAAATGATAAAAAAATTAAAAAAAAAATTGATGTTATATGAAAACTACAACATTTTGATTTAGTTTGACCCTAAAAAATAGTTTAAAAAATAAACATTTGTTATTTTTTTTTTTAAATCATGCACTAGATTTTCAAACGATGTGGGAAAAAATGAAAGAAAAGATTGTTTGCATTTTTTTATGATGCCCATCGACCTTTCTTTTTCCAATTTTTTTTAGCAATTAAAATGATTCTCTTAAATTTATAATAAAACATATCCAACTCTTTTTAAAATAAAAATAAAAATTATAAACATAAACTACATTAAAAATTCTAGATTTCATTAGTTTACATCATTTTAAAATTCAAAATATAAATGTCACTTTTAGGTGGTCCAAGTTGGAAAACTATAGTGTTGGTTGTTCCTTTGTAAAAATGTGACACATTTCTAAACTTTTACCCTTGGGCATGATATTTACCTAAGAAAGAATGAGATGAGGTACAAGTAATGATAGATTCAAAAGTTATTAAGAAGACAAGATGAAAATAGTATAATAAATACTTGGTGAATTTGGAGGATAAAATAGCTAAAGAAGTAACATAGATGAGTGCAACCAAAGTTGCTAAACACTAAATCCCAATTCTAGATTTCACAGAATGTTCATGAGAAGGAGCTCATGGTACATTTAACTTAATTGACATGTATGAACTAGATGC
>VDFB02258463.1:0-21432 GCA_007258455.2 Sequoia sempervirens
TAATTGAGTATATAGCTCTATTGACTATGAAACCCCAGCAAATTAGCATATGAAGCCCAATTCCTTGAAAGTTTAAAGCTTCGATTCTGAATGAGTACCTAGGAGAGAAGATGGGAGCAAAATGTGCTGAAGCAATTGACTTCTACAAAAAAAGCAGATGGCCACACAATTCAACCAGTTTTCACTGCAAACACACACATAGGAACAGATGGGGCTCGGAAAATCATATGCCAAAAACAACGGAAAAGAGGAGATGTTGGTTATGATTAAATTTGAATGTTATTTAAAGCTTTGCTATAGTGAGGGTAATGAAGTGTAATTAATGCAAAGATTGCTTATTATATTGCACTGCATGGCTAGGAAACATAAGTATTTTTCTTTAAATAAAATTAAGAAAGGAAATGATAGATGGGAAATTTGAGAGTAGAAAGAAGGAAAGGAGCTTGGCTTGCTCTCTTCCTTCTCAAATGCACTCTTGTTAGGATGGAATTAGTGTACCTTATTATAGTTGCATTCTATCCATGTGGATGCCTCTATAACGGTCTATAGCTTGAAAATCCCTATTGCCTAATGGGAAGTTTTGACCAAATGTCAAACACACTATAATTTTTTTTTTCTAGATTAAGTTAATTTTTTATTTCATAAATATCCTTTTTAAAGTAAGCCATGGCTAACAACTTCACTGGATGTTCTATAGAATGTGTTGACAAATATGTGGTATTTTATTCAATCTATATGGATACATCATACCCAACTAGTTGGATGTCATAGTTTATCTAATAGTCAACTAATACCTCTACCCTTGGCTTGAGAAAGACCTAGGATAGGGCTATGAGATGGATGTTGTGCACCATGAGATCTGTGAGCTGTTCCATGATGAGATTGAAGCTTTTCTCACTCAAGTGAAGAGTATCTTGCAACTGTTGATTCTGGTGTTGGAGATGTTGGATCTCCTCAAGCAGGTAACTGTTGTCATCTAATGACGCTGAAAAGAGGATTCTTCTATCTGGGAGTTGTTCGCCTTCTTACTCACTTTACCCATGACTGCAACTATGAAGGTATGTGCATATCTGATACCAATTCCATGCTAAATAGTAAATGACTGTCAGTATAGCAGACTTTCAAGCTCTGATACCAATGATCCATGTTGAGCCCAAAAGATGCACAGCTAACAATCTGCAACTTATCTATGTTAAAGAATTGCTCAAAAAAAGTAATAGATTGTGGAATGCACAATGGAAACTTAAAACATAAGATGCAGAAAACTATTACCCATTTGAATGGCACAAGATTGGCAAAGAAGCTACTTCAATTCAATGGCAGAATAGGATAAAATAAATGTGTAAAAAGCACAGCAAGGTTGAGAATAAGAACTCTTGTGATCAGAAGAGAGGTGAGGCATCTTTTTTTATTTGCCAGGATTGTGATGGGATTGATACCAGATACACAGAGTACATTGGCATGTTTCCCTCTCTCTGCACACCTATGCAAGATGTACAGTGCAGACATTTGTAGACGAAGTCCAACTAGGCTGACAATTAGGTGCCACATCTATGTTTTGAGTTTTCTTCTGTTTGACCATACAGTCATGTGGCATGTGTGGAGAGGATGTTGCCATGTGTCAAATCTCAATGGTGGCATTTTCTGTGGCGTGAGCATTGCTAGATGTTAAGTGCATATGGTGCCAAATGTCAAACCTGTATGGAGCCACTTCCTATGGCACATGAGCCACCAGGTGTAAGGTGCTGTTCCTTATTAAGGCGTTGATGCCACGTGTTGCACATGTATGGTCCAATGCTAGGTACACTAGAGCACAGCAAATGTAAGGAACATGCACAGTGATGCACGATGCTGAAGAGAATGTTCTTGGGTATGATATATAAAGAGCTGCTAAGGCTTGCACAGTTTGCAGAGAGCTATTGAAGCTTGTGCAGTTGCACTTGAAACAGAACTTCCAGCCATGCATCTATGTGCAGGATCATCTTGGCATTGTGATAGTGCATAGGAGAATGCACAGAGGATGCAAGGAAGGCAATGTTGCTGATGAACTGGTACACAAGGCTGTGCTTAGATCACATTATTCAATGTGTGCGATATAGTCTTTTACCTAATTCACTAGGATAAATCACCAACAAGTTGGGTGCCATATTTTATCCAATACAAGTCGGATAAACTCATAATCAATAGGGACTCCCAAATCATAATAAGTGGCTTCAGTAAGAGATCATGTTTGCACCAGATAAGTCAATCAAGCTAATTATGACAGCAAAGAACTGCTTGCCTTCATACATGAATACAAAATTGCACAAATTCTTAGATAAGGCAAGTTGACTATGAAAAACTTAACAAATAGAGGGTTAAAATTATAGAAGGAAAATACAAACTTTAGGATTTTCAAAAATCCTTTCCCCAGGATGCTTATGGACTTGGTGAAAGGAGAAGTTCAAACAAGAAGAGTTGGAATTTTTCTACAAGAGTGAGAATTTTGACTTTAAGATACGATGACAGTTTTTGTTTGTTGTACATATGGATTGACCGTAAAGAACATTGACAGAGTATCAAGAGAAACCTACCTCAGAAGATTTCACTGTAAAGGGATGCTGCTCAGAGTCATGACATGGTATGAAAAATGGAAACTGAAATCGTGGGCATACATCATACATGCATAAATGTCAATACAGGAACAGTAGACAATTCCTTACACACACTGAGATCTTTTTGGAACTGTGAATTCACTAGAAAAGATCTAGTTTGCTCTTACTAATTCAATCTATAAGTTACTAGTCTGAAGAGCGAGGATCTGAAGAATGTGGATGGAGCTGCGCTGGAGACTGGCATTTCAGTTACAAGCAACAGAACTTATGAAAAGGTTTTTTATAGAAATCTGTGTGAACTTAATGTGAGAAATGTGATTAACGGATTGGGCTGGAAGCAGAGTCTTGGTTATATGATGTTATATTTCTATGCTAAAGTTGGAGTTTGATGACAAATGATGTTATATGCCAGTGCAAAGTTGGCATTTAATGCCTTTGACAATTCGGCTACTCTAAGAACCTAAGAATTTCCTTTAAGGAGACCCAATGAAATTATCCCTATTTCTAATACTATTTAGAAAAAAACAACTTAGGGAAAGAAGGTCCATCCGAGATGGTGGATTGGCAAGTCAGACCATTTACTACAACAGGACCTGGGTTCAAACTCCAATTCTCAAATGTGAAAGGTGGCCTACTATTCAGCTTGTAATTGCCCAACTCAATAGAATACTCACCAGGCAATATCAATTATAAGAACCGAAGGGCAGCAATATATCAACCATCTAAGAAAAAATAGAAAATGGATACAAAAACAGAAAATCTTATGCAAGGCAGACAGCTAGAACTGAAAACCGAAAAAATTGAAATACATTCTTTTCTTTCATTCCACAGCATAAATTGCATTTAATCACACCAAGGTACAAATAAATTTAAAACTATAAAACATCAAAACACAATGAGCGGAATAAATGGAGACCAGTTAATCGAAAGCCATATTTTGAGATTCAAATAACGACGATGAAACCCCAGCAAACAAGTATATAAAATTCAATGACTCAGGAGATGGGGGGGGTTCGATTCCAAACGGATACCTGAGAGAATGCTGAGAAAAATTAGCTGATTCCCAACTGCACAGACAAACAGAATTCTGTAAAACAAAAAGAAAGGGAAAGGGTAAAGCAATAATTATAATGAATTAAACCGCTATTTTAAGTCGTGTCCATGCAATGCAAAGATTGCTCAATTCAATTGCATTCAGGGGCGAGGCGGAGCTTGCCTTGCCTTTTCACATCTTTTCTGCGCCGACGTGGAGTTCTAAAGTATTGCATTATCCACGTGGCTCCATAGCTCAACAGTCGCCCGTTTCTCGAAATGAACTGTTTTTTTTTTCTATTCTAATTGTTAGGTTAATATTACAATAATCTTTATATTATCTAATTATTAAATTATCCTTATTAATCTTAATATTATAATTAGTAAAATATTATTATGATTATAATTTTAAATTATATTATTATATTTTATTATTATTGTTTTATTCAAAAATTGGAAATTAAAGTATATCCTTAATAAAATCTCAAATATGTGTTGGAAGTAATTTATATAAATTAATTAATTACATTATATTATTATTATATTATTAATGATTGGGTTTAATTAGAATTACTATTTAAACTAAATAAGGTTTAGTTTTCAATTTCATTAATGGTTATGGTTCAATTTGGGTTAGGATTTAATAAGAGTTAAGATTAGGGTTATGATTAAATTTGTATTATGGTTGGGGTTAAGATTGGGGATCAAATAGGGTTAGAGTAAGGGTTATAATTAGTTGTCTAGTGTTCATTTAAGGTTGCATTTATGTTTAGACTTCTAATTAGTGTTGGTTTTAGGGTTGGGATGAGGGTGAGGGTGAGGGTTAGGATTAGAGTTACTATTATTTTTACTCTTGGTGTTTGAAATAATGTTAATGTCATGTTTAGGGTTAGGGGTAGGGTTAGGTTTAGGATTGATTTTGGGATAGAGTTAGGTTTATGGTTGATAAAGTTTAGGTTAGGATTATAATTGTGGATCACTTTGAGTTAGGTTAAGATTTCAAATTATGGTTCAATTAAGGGTGGTAATCAATAATGTTTAATGTTCACTTATGTTTAGGGTTAGAATAAGAGTTAGTATTATATTATATTATTATTATATTTTTTATATTTTTATTAATATCTTAATATTAATATTAGAATTATTATATTATTTTTATTCTTATTATATTATTGTTTCTATATTATTTTTATTATTAAATTATTTTTTACTATTATATTATTATTAATCTTAATATTTTAATATTTTAATTAATAAAATATTATTATTATTTTATTATTTTCAAATTCAAATCACTACCAAAGTTAAATTATATATCAATTAACATAACCTCATTGTTATGGTGGGGCGTAATGTAGTTAGGTTGGATGTTCTCAATGGTAGTCTAGTTGTAGTTATGTTGAATGCTAAAAGATTTATTATGTTATTTTATGTACATATTTTTTTAGCTTACTTTTGGTTTTGCTAATATACATCCCAAAAGCAACTTGATTCATTAGAGTTGGAAAATGATGCCCATGTAATTATGGAATGGAGTATTTTCTTAGTTTTTGCTTTATTGGAAGTTCATATTGTAGATTAGAGATCTAAGTTTATGAACCTCCATTCCTCCACATGAACCTATCCTTGAGGGAGGCTCAACCTTTTACTCTTATTGGCTGACCCCTTTTAGAACTTCAACAAGAGTTTCAATGCTCTTTTGATGGATTTTGCTTTCGCTCTTTTCCTATTTCACTCTTTAAGGGTTGACCTATGATATGGGATCTTAGTGGTCAAAATAAATGAAGGAGTAGTTTAGGGCTAGGGTGAAGGGAGTTGTTGTTGTGGAGCCTTCCTTATGCTCAAAGCAGTAAAGGTGTCTCGATTTGTTGCAGAAAAATTCAAGATGAAGCGATTATTCTGACAACAAGATTATTAAAATGGTAGATAATTGATAGAGTAGAGGTCAATCCTCTCGGTTTGATGCCCTTCCTTATTTTATTGAAGGGAAGGGAGGATAGATCAGCTATAGCTACATGGGTTGAAGCCTCTGAACAACTTGGTTTGGGCTTGATGGTTGAAGACAACTCCATGGTTTTGGGCAACAGCAGTGGAACATGTTTAACCCTTGTTATTGTGGATGAAAATCCACAATCTATTAGATGTACAATTAGAGTTGGAAGGCCTCTCTTGGGATGTTATAGCAATCTTTTATTTAGGGTTAAACATCAAATTGTCACCCCCAAAAGAGGCGCTTTGTGGGAAGTAACATAAGAATGAGGAAACAAAAGAGGACATGACAACCATTACATGGCAAGTTTACTTCTATTGCAGCTAGTTTCCAAGAGATAATTTGAAGAATTTAGTTATTGACCCAAAGTGTCTCAAAAATATAAGGTTTGTGTTGATGAGGTGTGCATCAATACAAGTAATCATGAGGTTTGTTGGTTTTATGTTGTCCCTGAATGTAGCAATGTTGAATATGCGGTCTTCATTCAAGATGAAGATGTGAACTTTGGAATTGGGGATAATGTGACTGACTTAGAGTGCTTTAGATGGAGCCAACACATTAAAAAATCCACCATTGAGCATCAACACATTTTTTTGGAGAGTGATGCTCCCATTGCTCAGTTTGATAGTATGCCTAAGCTTCAAAGCTTTTCTTTTGAGATGCATGGAGAAGAGATTCCTTGTGTAGATCAAAAATAAAATTTGGTATATTTTACATCACCATGTGAGCTGGAAGCTTTTTCTTTTTGTTTTAGTTCATGATTTGAAGAGGTAAGTAGTGTTGACATTGGCCTATCCTTTTGCGAGGTTAGTGCTATTCCCTCTACAAAAGGTTTGTTCTTGGATGTTGACTTTCCTTTAGAAAGTTTCACCCGTGCTACTATATGTTCAGCTAAGACACCAGTGTTAGATGAGTCTAACACATGCATCATATGGTTTCCTTGCACTGGAAAAATTTATAGTGAAGCAATCCTTCACCTTGCAAGCATTTTGTGCATTCCCATGCATGTTGGCAGCATTTTTTAGTGGTTATAGTTGGGTGAGGTCTCCAACTATGGTTTGAGGGAGATCATCTCCTTCAAAAGGTTCATCATTGATAGGGGCAAGCTTCCATACTTTTTTTTTTTTTTTTAGTGTATATATTGTAAATATCTTGCTTTCCATGAAGTGCATTTGCACACCCTGTATTCTCCTTAAGGGAATGTATGCTTTTAGCTTCCTTTCTTTTCTCCAAGTGTAGCTGCACATGTTTTGTTTTTCTTTGAGGAGGCCCAACTTTTGAATTTTACCCTCATGACCCCATGCCCAATGGATTGATAAGGCCTCTGCACTCCATGATTAGCAGACAATCATCCCACAAAAATAGCCAAAATGTTGTCATTTCACGCCACCCTTAGATGACCCATCACTGATATCCAGTCTTAGTTATCTTCCATGGGCCATCTTGCATGATTTTTCCTTGAGGGTCCCTAAAATTGACTAAGTCCTAGAATTTTGAGGTTTTGGGCTGTCACTTACCTTCTTCTTTTTTGGCTTTCTCCATCGCTTCCTTCCTTCCCGCTTTTCTTCTAATTGTTTCGGGTTTTTCCCTTCGGCCTTACCCTTTACCTCCTCCTCAATCTCTTCCTCCTTCCATTTCTCGCTTTTCTCCTTTTGGACTTTAGCTTTCGGTCCTCCCTTTTCCCTCTTCCCTTCCTCTTCCTTACATTTTTTCTTCTTTAGCCCTCAATTTTCACCCTTCGCCCTTGCGTCTTACCTCTTACCTTTGGAGGTAAGAGGTAAGGATTCCCTCCGACCTTTGAAATTTTTCCTTTCTAGCTTTTGATCATCGCCTAAGATTCCTTTGCTATGTCAAACGAACTTCTTCTTCAGTCTCTCTGCCATCTTCTTGTCTCCCTGATACTTTCCCTTTCAAAATTTGACTATGTTAGAATTTTGAAAGTCAGCCTTCGGCCTTCTCTGTTACCTATTACCTTTCCTCAATAAGAGGTAACTCTCCTCTCCGCCCCTGACCTTTTCTTCCTTCATCACATTTTCCTCCACCTTCCTCCTAGTATGCAGTAAGTTGCAAGCCCAACACCTGACATCAAACGACCCGAGGCCTGATCTTTGAAGGCTCCTCATCGAAGTAAAAATGGATTTCAACGAGACCTATTTTGTGATCCCTTCGACATCTCGATGGGATGGTGACAATGGTGGGACCCAACGAAGATGCGAAGGTGACATCAATGAGACTTGAGATTTTGATAGGACCTGTTTTGTGGTCCCTATGAAATTCTGACAAGACATATCTTTGAGGGTCTGGGTCATTTAATTCATAGGCTTGCAGAGCTTCCCTTTTGGGCCTGACATCCTGACCTTCCATGAATTGGCACAGTTTCTTCACCAAATTTCATTAACGTGCATCTACTTCCCAATGGCTAGGATTGACTTTTTAAGGTTCGAGGACAACATTAATGTATTTTGGTGACTTCTCCTAAGAGATTTATGGGCACCATGCCCATTCATTGTTGTTTCTCATCCTCTCTACAATTCCCATCCCTATTTCATGGATTTTGTGGGGGATCTTCATGAATTTTCCTAGAAAATCTCCATGATAGGGTGATGGTGTACTAGCTATGCCTTCTCTAGGTCCTTGGCATAATTCCCCATAGCCAGTATGGTGTCCATGGCCCTTCTTGGTGTGGATTTCATGAGCAGTTATTTCCGGATTAGATCTCTTTGATGGGTGACCCTAGCTGGGTTATGGTTAGTTATTGTTCATCTGAGTTATGCTTAAACTATAAAAGCAACACTTGTATATTTTTTAAGGGTTGTTCTTCTTCTTCTAGCTCCTCTGGGGTTTTTCTTTTGCACTGTGTTTTGCATCTCTGCAATTGTAAAGATTCTCTATATGCCTTTGTATTAATGAAGCTTGTCATTATTGTTGGATCTCTCCTCTTTTATGTATGAGTAATCTTATATTACCTTCATATTTTAGTGTTTGTTTGCATTTTCATGCATTTATGTTGTGTTAAGATTGTTTGCAATAGCTATGTTGAGAAATTCTCTTTCCTTCCAATGCCTTGTCAAACCCTAACCTCTATGTTTGCCTCTGAAATCAATCAAATAGAGAGTTGTGTGAGTTATTTGGTCTCCTTCTTTGATGCATTATGAAAATCTTAGCCAAGGAGAAGCGGCCATTTCCATCTTGGTGTATCACCTCCACTTTTCCCTTCACACATTCTTTCTAACCCTTTTCCCTTGTCAGTTGTTAGTGGTAGGATTTTATGTGTTGGGTTTGACCAACACATTGCACTGGGATTGAAAAAGGAATCCAACCTTCTCCAGAGATTCGACCTCATACACGCAAAGGTCCCACACCTTGAGGTCATTTCCATTGTGTCATCAGAATGTTGAGTTGCATGCTCAATAGGGTGCAATTTCATGTGACAATAGTTTTTGGCACGCATGGTGGGACAAGCTTCTTTCCATAAAAGAATTTGGTGTTTTCTTCAATGCATCTTGCCTTTGGAGGAAAATCTTCAAACACCATGGTGACTCCATTCACATCTACTAGTTCAAGCAGTGTTGGTTTTACTTCATGTAGTTGAGGAAGTGGTGCCTTCTTCAATGTTTCAGCCTTTGGAGGCATTCTTCAAGCATTTGGCGACTCTGCAACTCTTTGGGTGACTCTTTGGTATGTACCCAAAATCTCTGGTTGGGTAGTCCTTTTCCCTTATTTTATAATTTTTGAAGTGTTTCCCATGCTTAATAATGTCAAGTTATAATGGAAACCACATGTACACCCCACCATATCATGATAATGCTAGCTTTACACCTCCTAATCAACCATATCAGGCTGGTTATACCTCCCATTTCATTCCACAGAACCTTGTTGTTGTGGTTTCTCAACCCTTTCAAAATGCATACCACCCACCCCACCCTGCTCAGTCTTCTTGGATGCCTACACATTCATATCAATAACCCCAAGAGACTTATCACTTTGAAAATCAACTTTGTTCCTCTCCTAGTCAACCCCAAAATTTTGATAATTTAAATGCAAGTGAAATCACAAGTATTTTTCTTGATTTTAATAGACGACTTGAGGAGCTTTGTAGACAAAAAGAGCTTGACCTACAACAAAAAGAGTGGGAAAATCAAGTCTATCAGAGGTAGTAGTGTTGTTTCCCACAACATGATGAGTTTGTCCATCAAGATCATTATCAACAACAAAATAAAGAAGCTCAATGGAGGTATCAACAGTAGTTGGAGGCACAAAGAAGGAAACAAGAAGAGTATACAAAAAATGAGGTTGTTGCTAGGCAAGAAAAAATGATATTTTTCCTTGCTTTAGCACAAGTTCCTGAGACTCGGGCAACCCCTTGTGTGCCTAGTTTTAAACAAGCACCTCCATCATTTCCAGAACAACCTACTAAGGAGGAGGTAAGAAAGCATAAATTCCAAAGTTTTAGGAACCCTAACAAGCCTCTTGAAACTTTTGTTAGCCCTCCTTTTGTTCTAGAAAAACCTATTGTGTAAGAGGTTTGCAAGCTCAAAAACTTTAGTTTCAAGAATCCCAATCAACCCCTTGATTCTCCTATTCAACCTCTTGTGCCATCAAGCGAATCTTCTATGTTGGAGATCCTAAATTTTACGAGCCTTTATTCCTCACAAGAACCTATCATTAAGGAGGCTCAACATTTTACTCCTATTGAGCAACCCCTTCCAGAACTTCAACAAGAGTTTCGATGCCCTTTTGATCATTTTGCTCCCTCTTTTCCTATTTCACTCTTCAAGGGTGGACTTATGATATGGGATCCTAATTGGTCAAAAGAACAAATGAAGGGAAATTTTTGGGCTAGAAATGAAGAGGTTGTTGTTTTGGAGCCTTTGTGTGCTCAAAACAATGAGTGTCTTGGTTTGTTGCAAGAAAAAATTCAAGATGAAACAGTGTTGCAACAACAAGACATTAAAATGGTAAAAATAATTGATAGAGTAAAGGATTCAATCCTCTCATTTGATGCCCTTCCTTATTTTATTGAAGATGAGGGGGATAGATCAGATATACCTACATTAGTTGAAGCCTCCAAACAACTTGGTTTGGGCTTGATGGTTGAAGACAACTCCATGGTTTTGGAGCAACAACAACAAACATGTTTAACCCCTGTTATTGTGGATGAAGATCCATAATCTATTGAGGTCTACAATTCTGATTTGGAGGGCCTCTCTTGGGATGTTATAGAAATATTTTATTTAGGGTTAAGCATAAAATCATCACCCCCAAAAGATGTGCTTTGGGGGCAGAAAAATAAGAATGAGGAAACAAAAGAGGACGTGGCAACCATTACATGCCAAGAGTCTATTTCTGTTGCAGCTAGTTGCCAAGAAGGAATTAGAATAGAGAGACAATTTGAAGAATTTAGTTCTTCACCCAAAATGTCTCAAAAATTGGAGATTTGTGTTGATGAGGTGTGCATCAATACAAGTAATCATGAGGTTTATTGGTTTTATGTTGTCCCTGAATGTAGAAATGTTGAATATGAGGTCTTCATTCAAGATGAAGATGTGACCTTTGACACTGGGGATAATGTGACTGAGTTAGAGTGCTTCACATGGAGCCAACACATTGAAAAATCCACCATTGAGCAGCAATACATTTGTTTGGAGAGTGATGCTCATGTTGCTCAGTTTGATAGTATGCCTGAACTTCAAAGCTTTTCTTTTGAGATTCATGAAGAAGAGATTCCTTGTGCAGATCAAAAATCAAATTTGACATATTTTGCATCACCATGTGAGCTGGAATATTTTTTCTTTCTTTTTTTCAGTTGATGCTTTGAAGAGGTCAGCAGTGTTGACATTGGCCTATCCTTTTGGGAGGTGAGTGCTTTTCCCTCTACAAAAGGTTTGTTCTTGGATGTTGAATTTCCTTCAAAAAGTTTCACCCGTGTTGCTATATGTTCAGCCGAGACACCAATATTAGATGAGTATAACACATGCATCATATGCTTTCCTTGCAATGGAAAAATTTACAGTGAAGCGATCCTTCACCTTGCAAGAATTTTGTGCATTCCCATGCATGTTGGCAGTAGTTTTTAGTGGTTGCAGTTGGGTGAGGTCTCC
Organism: Sequoia sempervirens; assembly: GCA_007258455.2. Taxonomy (NCBI): domain Eukaryota; kingdom Viridiplantae; phylum Streptophyta; class Pinopsida; order Cupressales; family Cupressaceae; genus Sequoia; species Sequoia sempervirens. Next base: position 11,718 of record VDFB02258463.1, read on the forward strand.
AACTATGGTTTGAGGGAGATCAACTCCTTCAAAAGGTTCATCTTTGAAAAAACCAAGCTTCCATTCTTTTCTTTTTGTTAGTTTACTATATATATTGTAAATATCTTGTTTTCCATGAAGTGTGTTTGCATTTGCATTCTCCTTATGGGAATGTATGCTCTTAGCTTTCATGCTTTTCTCCAAGTGCATTTGCACATGTTTTTTCTTTTCTTTGAGGAGGCCCAACTGTTAAAGTTTTACCCTCATGACCCCATGCCCAATGGATTGATAAGGCCTCTGGACTCCATGATTAGCAGGAAATCATCCCACAAAAATTGTGAAAATGTTGTCATTTCATGCCACCCTTAGATGACCCATCACTGATATTCGATCTGAGTGATCTTCCATGGGCCATATTGCATGAGTTTTCCTAGGGGGTCCCTAAAATTGACTAAGTCCTAGAATTTCAAGGTTTTTGGTTGTCACGTACCTTCTTCTTTGCTTGCTTTCTCCATCGCTTCCTTCCTTCCCCCTTTTCTTCTAAGTGATTTGGGTTTTTCCCTTTGGCCTTACCCTTTACCTCATCCTCGATCTCTTCCTCCTTCCGTTTCTCACTTTTCTCCTTTCGACCTTCGGCTTTTGGTCCTCCCTCTTCCCTCTTCCCTTCCTCTTCCTTTCATTTTTTCTTCTTCAACCCCCCGTCTTCGCCCTTCTCCCTTGCATCTTACCTCTTACCTTTGGAGGTAAGAGGTAAGGATTCCCTTCGACCTCTGAAAGTTTGCTTTTCTAGCTTTCGTTCATCGCCTAAGGCTCATTCACTATGTCGAAGGGACTTCTTCTTCGGTCTCTCCAACATCTTCTTGTCTGCCCGATAGTTTCCCTTTTGAAATTTGACTATCAAAATTTTAGAAGTAGGCCTACGACCTTCTCTGTTACCTCTTACCTTTCCTTAGTAAGAGGTAACTCTCCTCTTTGCCTCTGACCTTTTCTTCCTTCATCGCAATTTCCTCCACCTTCCTCCAAGTATGCAATAAGTTGCAGGTCCAACGCTTGACATCCGACGACCTGAGGCCTGATCTCTGAAGGTTCCTCATCGAAGTAATAGTGGATTTTGATGGGACTTGTTTTGTGGTCCCTTCAACATCTCGATGGGATGGTGACACTAGTGGGACTCGACAATGATGCGAAGGTGACATCGGTGAGACTTGGGATTTCAGCGGGACCTATTTTGTGGTCCCTAGAACATTCTGACAAGACATATCTTTGGGTGTATGGGTTGTTTAATTCACATGCTTGCAGAGCTTCCCTGTTGGGCCCGACGTCCCAACCTTCCATGAATTGGAATAGTTTCTTCACCAAACACCATTAATGTGCATCTACTTCCTAGTGGCCAAGCTTGAATTTTTAGGGTTTAAGGACAACATTAATGCATTTTGGTGACTTCTCCTGGCGGATTTATGGGCACCATGCCCATTCATTGTTGTTGCTCATCCTCTCTGCCATTCACATCCCTATTTCACGAATTTCATGGGGGATCTTCACAACTTTTCCAAGAAAATCTCCACTATAGGTTAAGGTGTGCTAGCTATGCCTTATTCAGGTCCTTCTTGACATGATTCCCCACAACAGGTATGACATACATGGCCCTTCTTAGCACGAATTTCATGAGCAGTTATTTCTGGATCAGATCTCTTTGATGGGTGACCCTAGCTGGGTTAGGGTTAGTTATTGTTTATCTGAGTTATGCTTAAACTATAAAAGCAACACTTGTATATTTTTTAAGAGTTTTTCTTCTTCTTCTTGCTCCTCGGGGGTTTTTCTTTTGCATTGTACTTTACATCTGTATAATTGTAAAGATTGGCTATATGCCTTTCTATTAATGAAGCTGCTCATTATTGTTGGCTCTCTCTTTTATATATGAGAAATCTTCTATTACCTTCATGTCTGAGTGTTTGTTTGCATTTTCATGCACGTATGTTGTGTTAAGATTGTTTGCAATTGTTGTGTTGAGAAATTCTCTTTCCTTCCAGTGCCCTGTCAAACCTTAACCTCTATGTTTTCCTCTGAAATAAATCAAATAGAGAGTTGTGTGAGTTCTTGATGTATTGTGCAAATCCTAGCTAGGGAGAAGTGGCCATTTCCATATTGGTGTATCACCTCCACTTTTCCCTTCACGGATTCTTTTCTAACCCTTTTCCCTTGTCAGCTGTTAGTGGTAGGATTTCATGTGTTGGGTTGGACCAACACATTGCACTAGGATTGAAAAAGGAAGCCGACCTTCTCCATAGTTTCAACCTCATACGTGCAAAGGTCCCACACCTTGAGGTCATTTCCATTGTGTCATTGGAATGTTGAGTTGTGTGCTCAACAGGGTGCAATTTCATGTGTCAACAAAAACCTAATTACAAAGCTTAAGAAGTATTTGTTGGTCATTTGTTCAACTTTTTGGTAGTTCTATAGGGATGTAGATAATCCTGGTACTTGAACACCCAATGTAAAATCATAGTCACTTCTTTTAATACACATTTGCCTCAATAAAATCATTACTACATGCAACCATTTATTAAGCAATACATATCTATCTTGAAATAATCTATATAAATAACACTGAGATATATCTATTTAATTAATAATAATATAATATATTTAATTATATTAAATGAATATATAATTTAATATTATTAGTAGTATTAACAATGAATTTTGTTATTGTGTCGGATATTAATAATTTTATTGTATTGACTTCGTATATTATTGTTATATTATGTTTCTGTTATATTATTGTTGTTATTTATGTTGTATTTATGTTATTGTTAGTTATTGTAAATATAAAGTATAATTATTAATAATAAATAAAATATGAATTTAAATAATTTTTAAACATAATGTATAAATAGCCAATTTATTATTATCATCATTATTGTTATGTTATATGAAGCAATAATAATATAGGGTATAATGATGTGATTAAGAGTGTAGCTTCTACAAAGTTATTTTGACGGGGAATAAGTCATTTGGTAGGTGTTCATTTTTTAAAAGATGTGTCGACACATTTAAAAGAAGCAAAAGTGGACTGTTATGTGTTGCAAACCTATAAGTTAGTTTGATGAGTCGTTGAATGGGGATAGAAAGGTGGCAAAAGTATTAACTTGTTTGTAGCCTTTGATTGCTCACATTTTACTATAAATAGAGGTGCTCATTCTACCATTTGCTACACTTCTCATTCTGATTTCTCTGATGTTATTCTGTTGTATTTTTTGTGCAAGTGAGTTAGAGAGCTTGAGAGTTAGTGAGTTGCTTTATTATTTTGCAATTGTATTGTTGAGATAATTTGTAAAAGGCTAGTGTTTGGAGGCTATTTGATCTTTGGTGTAGTAGAATTCATGGAGGTGAAAGCTAAGGTTGGAAGGAAACATTATCAAGTTGGAACTTATTATCTAGGAATGCTGATTTATATTCCTTCATTATCTTTGTTTGATAGGCTATTTGATTATAACACCTTTGTTTGGAAAGATTTCTTTTTGATTGCATGCTATACTTGTTCTTATGAACCTAGTTATTTCCTATAATGGAATATTCTTATGTGATTCTTGAATGAGTCTCAAATTAGTGAAACCCTATTATTTTGGGAATAGATTTATATTATGTTAAAAGTATGTGTGGCTTAAATGCTACTAGAACTATACTTAGTTCATTAAGGTTATAAGGAGGTTGCGTGAAAAGTGAAATATGGAATATGATGCTATCTTGTTTTGTAAGCTTATAAAGCTAGGTAAACCTTGGTGGATAAAGAGTTTGGTAATGCAATGGGAATGATCGCATGATAGTCATGACATCATTGATAGGTTATGTTATCATGCAAATCATGTTGATAGCTTATACTTGATTGTTACTCATATCTCCTTGAATATGAAGATAGTCTTTTCCCTAGAATTAAGGAGTATACTTGATTATTATATCAATATTCAACAGTAGGGTTGAGAAATGTATTTTCTAATTATGCTATAATCATATACTTGATTCAGAGTCTTCCTATTTACAAAATTCTTGATGAGGACTCACATTCCGACAACCCAAAGCCGTATTGAGAAGAGGACTTGTAGGTGTAGAAGCACAAACCCCTCTCGAGATAATGTCCTCCAAATTATATACAAGTGTAGAGAACATTATAAACATGTGAACATATGAGGTATATTGAAAGAAAGGTTTTATGATTTGTGTATGATCACTTGATCGTTACATCACATTTGATTGAAACCCTAGGTTGAGAATAACCTCTTTAGTAGGGTTGTTTACTTGATTATTGAATGAAGCAAATAGGATGGGATTAACCTATACGATTTGATTGATCATTTGATTGTTGATTATATCTTTGATAGAAGTAATTTATTGTTGAAGATTCTACTTTTGATTAAGTCATTTATTGATGAGATTTTACTCTTGAATGGAGTTCATTTATTGATAAGATCATACTTCTGAAAAGAAGGCACTTAATGTTGAGATCATGCTTTTGACTAGAGTCATTTAATGTTATGACATTATGATTTCCTAGGGTGGTTAATTAGGTTACTCTTGGGGTTAGTGAAATCCATGGGAATGGGGATAACCTAGGTATACACTAGTATGTGTAAATGTATGGTTAGTGTGGTTATACCTGGGGTAGAGGAATCCATGGGTAAGGGTGTAACCTAGATAATCAATTTGTTATAGACTTGGGTATTCTTGGGGTTAGGATCCATGGTTAAGGGAACTATCTTGATGGATATTATATTATGTTATCACCTTAGGGTAAATATGTACATTATGTTTATGGTCATACCAAATTGAGCTTTTGAAGTGGGTGGACATATGACTCTCACTCGAAGTAGTGGGTGATGAATTCTTTGGCCAAAGCAGTGTAAGTAGCCATTGTTTACACTGTTAGTTCACTGTAGTCCACGATTGCATTCTAGGCAGGGAAACCAAGGTATGGTAGCTCTAGATATGTAGGATAAAACACTATGCTTAGGAAGGGCAGTATTATGAGGTTATCAAACCAATCTCTTCGTCGAAGGGTAGGGTCATCTTACTAGTATGGTAGATGTGTGGGGGACTGCAATAAGTTCGTGGTTGGTGGAAAAGCGCTTGAGTGATGCTCTCCCTCATACAGTTGGCAGCCAAGATTTGAGGATGTGTGCTCTAGTATTAGGGACAACTAGGATGTATGCACTAGTGATGGGGACATCTAGAATGTATGCACCAATGCAGTGGAAATCAAGGATGTATGCCTAGGTAGGCACATTCGAGCCATTTGTATATCTATTTTATTAAGCTCATGGAAGCTATGTATGCAAACATATATCTCTAATCTTATTGAGAAATTATAAATTGGAAAAATGTTATCATTACATGGGTGTATGTAATAGATAACCATTACATGGAAATTTGAAATGGGGTTAATTTCGAATAAGCATATCTTATTATTGAAATGTATTAGAAGTTTTGAATGGGTTTATTCCAAAAGTGCCTATTATTATTGGATTATAGAAGAAAATTTTTATTGCTATATTTGTCAAGCATATGTTATTTACATGTGGGTAAAAACATGGAAAATTCTTGGGTTAAAACACTGGGGTTGTTACACGTGGTATCAAAGCTACTAAGTGCAACGATGGAACCTATGATCTCATTACATAAGTAAAACGTAAACCTTATTGGAAGTTAATGGTTGAAAAGTTCTTATGCCAAGATATCAAGAGGAAAATAACAAAGGGGAAACAAAACGAAAGTTTAGTTTCTTGAAAACTTGTTTAAGTTTGGGACTAGGAAAGAATTGTCCCTTGAGTTGGAAACTCCTAAAACTAACAACTCGTTGAGAAACACCTATGGATTTTGGAGGTTATGCAACAAGGTTCAATATGAAGGATATGAAGGATTACCAATGAGTACCTTCACCTTACAAAATTGTTAAAATACTTTGAGGGTTTGGAAGAATCTAAGTAATCCCATCTTCTAATAGCAACTTGTAGTTGCAAAGGGTCAATGAGTAAAGTATATATCTGTTCATTCAAATTCTATAAATATATGAATATGGATTATGACTATTCATGTGAATGCTCAAGTTGGAGAAAACTAATTACTGGCACAAATTGAAAACTTCAGACAAAGTAGAAAGTCAAAATTTTGTGAATCAAAATCAACTAGAGAGGTATCTAGGAGGTAGGATAACCCTTGACATACTTGAATCCGTACAAGGTTAAAATATTGCAATGATAATAAAAATCAAGAGTGAAAATGGATACCTTAGAGTAAAGGTCAAAGACTAGAATGGTCATGAAAAAGAGGCAACTTATGAAGAATAGAAGTGGACATGAACCCACCAACTAGAATTAGTCAGAACTCAGAGTTGAAAATGGGGAAAGAAACCAAACAACCTTAGAGTATCTAAGGATATGAGGAAATTAAATTACCAAGAATTGGGACAAAATTACTTAGAAAAAAGATTGCAAGGTAAAATCTTGGAAGGTAAATCAAACTGTTTGGACAAAGGGCTCAGTTAGAGCATAGTTGGTTGAAGTTCAAATTGAACTTACAAGTTTATCTACGAAAGTAAACTTATGTTTAGTTCCTTAATGATCATTTGAATATGTTCCTATGGAAAATGGGATATGGAAGGAGCCTATGTTTCCAAAAAAAAAATGGAAATCACTCACAAAGGTGAAAACACATTCTTTATAGGGATCCTTAGGAAATCTCATTTAACACATCAACAAATTAGGCTTTCCAGATGTGGAATATTCTTCTACTTTGGTTAAAAGACTATTAGAATATATGGAAGAGAGCATTGGAATGAAATACTAGAGTATCTCTTAGCTTTTAAGTTGTTGATTATTCATTAGACCTAATTACAGTGGATCCAACTGTTGTTTCTGAGAGATTGTAAGGAAATGATGAATCCAATTTCAAAAATGAAAAAGTATATTCAAGGAATACCATGGAGGGTAAGAAAGGCCAGTAATAGTCAATCAACTATCAAAATCCAACAACAAGGAATGTTAAATCAATTCAACCAATTTGGAGAGAATGGGTGATTGCTAAGAGTTCAACTTTAAGTTGATCTAATGTCTTGGAAACACTAAGGGAGAGTAGATGTACTCAGATAAGTACCCTATTCAACAAAAAATAATGATGTATTTTTTAGTTTGGGAGAACTTTTTACTTCTCCATAAGACATGGTTCAAGAAACCCTATATTTGAAGTCTGCCCAACAAGGTTGGTTATGAGTATTACAAGTTGATGTGGAAGATGTTGCAGAAAAGGTGAAGCCTGTGGCTAAATGAGAAATAATTACTGGCATAATTGTACCTTGGCTTTTTGCGATCAATTGTTGTACCCATTTGCCATTTTGAAAGATGGTAGAATTATGCTTGAGTCCTTGAAATCATAGGAATTGTATCATAGGAATGAAATGGAGAATTATTACTCATAGTGATTTTAAAGTTGCTCAAAAGAGAATGTTCTTCATGCTTGACTAGGTATAATTATTGATATCTTTTGGGGATAATCGACCTTGGATTTAGCTTGAAATTCTTCTCAATATAATGTGAAATTATCGTGGAGATAAATTGGGTTGGGAATTAGGCCTACAACTTTGAGAATGATAGAGAAGGAGGCGAAGAATCAATGCTCTGGATTATTTCTAAGATTAAGAGGTGCTCCTCAAAATATATCTGATCATTTCGAAGGATCATATGGCATGAAGATCCATGGAAGAGTTTTCACTTAGTTAGATGGACTATAATGAAACAAATAAAGAACCTATGTACTAATTTTCTAGGGGATTAAAAAATGAATTGAGGTAAATTGATGTCTTAATCAAGACACTGGAATTAAAAAAATATTTGACTAATGAGGAACCACTATAATCTGGAAGGAAACAGAGTAAGATGCTACAAGGTATGTAGCAAGATGCTGTCCATTATGTTAGAGGATGAAGAAAGGATGTCATCATCGGCAGGACTTGTATACTCTCATGAAATTCCAATGAGGAAGTGTTAGATCATTAGAATAGTTTTGATCTTTCTATATCGATGGAACTAGCATAATGTTATTGTGGATGAACTCACCAAGGTAACCAATTTTGATTGGGAAATTTGACTTAAAGGACATTAGTCCTAAACAACAAGTTGTGTAAAGCAGTTGCTTATGTTCCAAAGAAGGCTATCTCAAAGTGGGACACACAAGTAACATTAACAATTTGTGTAAACCATGATCCTTATTGAAAAATTCAATTGAATGTATGCTCAACTTATTGCTTTGAGTCAGCTAGTTAGGCAAAAAGGGAAAAATAAAATCTTGGAGGATTTGTGGAAAACTTTATTATAATAAACTTCTATCATTGAAATTTGGTCCATTATATGGGAAGAAGGGTTGAACCTCTATAAAGCTAGGATAAGATAGGAAATAGGATTACCCTTATACTAGAAAGGTTGTCAAAATAGAATAGTAGATGGAAGGGATCAAGGAAAAATTTGTTGATGCAAAGCTTAAATTAAGAAGCAATACTATTATGGTTAGAATTAATAGGTGTCCAAAGGCAATATTATGCTCAAGATGGATAGTAGTCAAGGGAAGTACTATTATGCTTAGGTAAATGTTGTGTTAGTGATGGATGATCTTGGATTTTGAGTTATCTAATGATGTAAAGACCAAAGGGAAGGATGGGACCCATGGTGTAGTGCACAATACACTGACATTCATTTTCCACTTGGGTTACACTAAGGATAATTGTGTGTCAGCCAATGAGAATGTGTTTCTCCAATCACTGTGGTATAGGTGTCATATAGGATACCAACACTATTGTACTTATGATGTACATATGAATAAATATGAGTTAATATAATTATCTTGAGTACTTCTCTGGAGAGAAAAGTATGCTTGAAGCACATACGCTCTCCCTATGCAATAGCAGAGTCACTCAATGCAAAGTACAGGAAGGACAAGATTGCAAAGGGCTGGGTTATGAGGGAAGATTATTTTATATACCTATTTCTTACATGATTTGGAAAATTGTAAGTACTTCCTCTATTTAACTTTATCTATATGTTCTGCTACTTTAAATTATCGGGGATGATGATTCACAAGGGGGAAGTATGTTACACCCCATCTCATAGTTACCGAGTTACTTTTACCTTCATGAGCAAATATGATGATGAATGAGAATCATGAATTTAATATGTTTATGAAATACTAAAATATGTATTAAGATGTTATTGTTGTTGAAGGAATAATTATGTTTTATACTATTGAGAAATTCGATGAATGAAAATGCATTGCAATGTGAATACTTTAATGCTTTATGATGCAAATGAATTTCATGTAAATGGATAACTACTGTTGCAAAGTACTAAGTTGGATCCAAGAAAGATTCAAGCCCTCAAGTACAAGAGGGGGAGTATCACTCAAGAGAGGAGCTTGGTCTGGTAACCCTTAATAATTCTAACTAAGCATACACACACTCACACCCTAGTTGGTTAAGAAGAGTAAAGATAGATTTGGAATTGGTAAGTAAAACCATTGGTAATGGTTTCTAGGGATGATTGAAATGATTAAGAAAATGTCTTTGATTTCTTAGATTGTTTTCGATTGAGTTATCGTGATTGAATCTTTGAGTATTTGTTATTTTCTGCATAGTTATCCTTACATTGATTTGTATGCACGTTAAATGTATACATGTAAATATGTATATATATATATA